>JAJPUD010005772.1:645-42923 GCA_023553655.1 Myrmecobius fasciatus
CTGATATCACATGCAACCACATCCTTAAACTAAGGCTAGTCATCTTTTTAGGCTTTTCTGTCACCTTTATTTTCTTAAAGATGGTTAACAAAACAAGGGTGGTGTGTGTGTGTGTGTGTGTGTGTGTGTGTGTGTGTGTGTGTGTGTGTGTGAGAGAGAGAGAGAGAGAGAGAGAGAGAGAGAGAGAGAGAGAGAGAGAGAGAGATCATGTCAGGGCTAGAGCTGAAGTATTTGGAAACGGTGTGCCTCAGTTAAAAAAGGCACAAAATGAACAAAATATGAGTTGCAGATTTGTATTAATAGATTTCAGATATAGGTCCCTCTTAATCCTCCCACTGCCCCCCCCCAAAAGACAGAATGTGTATTATTGAAGGACTTTATTTTCCAAATTAAATGACCATTTAGCTAAGACAGGAGCCTGTCAGTTCTTCTAAATGTTTATATTCTGAAATACCAATGTCTAAATAATTCATATACATATGAAGGTACCTTGCAAACCCAGTATTTTGGAGAGATTCAGTTCTGTGATTTTTTAATCTAGAAACTAGTTAGGAAGAAAAATAGCATAAAATGGTTGACAGAGGGTTGGCCTTGATGTTGGGAAGACCAGGATTCAAATTCTGCCTCTGAGTAGGAAAAAAATTTCTACCCAACCAGTTAATTTCACTAAGATGAAATCTTAGGTGCAGGCCAAAACCCCAAAATAATAGGGAACAAAAGTTACTGAACCAAGTACCTTCCTGTTGTCTAAGAGTTCATCCAAATGAATCAAAGTACCAAGTACCTTCCTGTTGTCTAAGAGTTCATCCAAATGAATTAAGAGCATGTACCAGTATTGACCAAAGACGGTACTGTTATGCAATGTAGTGTTATTTTTAGGAGACAATGTAACACATATTTTTGAAGTAATTCATACTCTTTAATTTTTCTTTGGTATCCCTTTTCCCAACCCAGTGCATTATGCCCATGCTGAATGTTTATTGAATTGAATATTAAATGTTTATTCATAATTGATCAAATACATTTTTTAAAAAATTCAGTTCATTGTCATTTTTCTTGCTGATTTTTTTTGTCAGCTACATTTCCCCTTCAACTTTTTAGAGTTGTTGTTTTTAATTACAAAATAAGAAGAGGGGAAAAACTCCAGTTTTAAAAAATGACAAACATGTCACAAAAGTCTGATATTGTCTGCAATCCTCCACACCCATATTTCCTCATCACCTTTGCAACTAAGGAAGCAGGAGCTGCCTTCTCTTATGTCTCTTTCAGAGTCAAGCTTGGCCATTATAATTGTATTGTTGTCCTTTATCATTTGTTGTTATCATCATTGTGTATATTATTTTCTTGTATCTGTTTGCTTTACTTTTCATAAAGTTCGTAAGTTGTCCCATGCAGTATTAATCTTATTCATCCTTTGTTACAGTACAGTAATCTTGCATTTCATTCATGTACCACAATTTGTTTATCCATTTCCCAAATGATGGCGCATCTGCTTGGTTTCTACTTCTTTGCTACCACAAAAAATGCTGCTATAAACATTTTCATTTCTGTGAGGCTTTACTGTTGTCATTGATTATGTTGGCAAATATGGCTGGGAGTGGGATCTCTGGGTCAAGTGTATGGACATTTCAGACACTTTTCTTTACATTTTTATTCAATTATATAAATATTTATTAATTTCCTGCTGCAAAGTTTAGATAACTGGAGGGGTCCTGCCCTTATGGAACTTACCGTCTAATAGGTGAAAGATTCAATTTGAATTTACAAGAAATCATAGTGTATTACATGAACACTTTTTAGAGCTGTCATATATCAACACATGCTTAGTCCTTTTGCCAAAGATACTTTGTGTGCATATAGATTAAATTTTATTTGTTAACGAATTAAACGATTTAAATAAGTTTTGGGTAAATCTTTTGAATCACAGAGTCTCAAAGATTAAGTAAACACGGAAGGAAAGCATCTAGTAGCTTATTCTGATTCTTATGAGATTGCTTTCCAATATGATCTCAAATGTCATGTCCCAAAGCACAGCTTTAATTTCATTCCCTAGTTTATTTTTCCCATAATGAACTTTTATGAACCTCTGGTCTCATATTTATATATAATATGAGTGCGGAACTGGAGCTCCTAAAAAAAAAACCCAAAACCAAGATTCAATCTGGAATGAACTCTGCCCTGAAAAGCTGGTGGAGACCATGTGCTAATGTGCATAAAATGAAAACAGAGTTTGAGCATTTCTCATCTTTCCTTCATGTTTAGGTTATTCCTTATCGGTGTGCCTCATCATCAAGGCAATCTTCTCATTGCCCACTTTCCAAACCTGCTCTTGAAAGGCATTTTTTTTCTGAACTCATGAGGGTGCTGGGCCTCCTTGGCATCATGAATACTGACATCAGACTGGTACTTTATGGGGCCATTTATGAGTACTTTTCCTGCTTTGTCATATCTTTTTATTTTTCAAAAAATAAAATGTTATTAATGAGTCCTTTCACTTCTTTTTGAGCTTTGTAAGTCAGGAGAAGGTATCAGAGCACTGGTCCAATTTGGGATTCCCGTGTCTTGACAAATCACTTATACTTAACTAATATTGTAGAAAATATTATGTTTCCTTGAGGAAATCTCCTCTGTGAATTCGTATTGGCCCCTTTTTGAAAGTGTATTGTCTTAGAGAGCTGCCTAGCCTAGGGCTGCTTAAACCTTTTTCACTTGTGACCCTTTTTTTTGCTTGAGAAATGTTTATGTGATCCCAGGCATATAAAGTAGGTTTACAAATCAAACATTTACCGGTAATAAATCTTAATGGCATAACCCCTACATTCAGTTCTGAGAACTCATGTAGTGTTGCAGACCACAGTTTAAGAAGCTGATGCCTAGAGCAGAGCTGCCAAGCACTTGTCTCTCAACTTGGCTCTACAAATGTGAACTGTTGTTATTATTATAGTCTAAATAACAATAGCATGTGTTTTGTTTGTGTAGTACTCTTAAGATTTCCAAAACCCTTACCTTACAACATTTTCTTTGATTTCCCTCCTCCAAGTAGCTCTGCAAGTAGGTAGCACAAGGATTATTATCCCCATTTCACAGATGAGAAAATTAAAGCCAAGATGTTGATTTCTTCCTTCTTCCACTTCTTTTTGGTTTTTTTGCCAGCTTGTACACTAAGCCTGAAAATACTCCCCTCCACATCGTCTGTTGAAATTCTGTTCTTTCTGAAAGGCCCAGTATAGGTACCACCTTCTAGATGAATCACAGAATCATTGATTTAGGGCAGTATCACCAAGATATAGGTCATAGGTCATCCAGGCAGGGTGACCAAAACTTACTTTGCCCCAAAGAACTGACATTTAGAGGGTGCTGGCATGGCTTGCAGTCCTTGGGCAGTGGATAGACAGCTGAGCCTAGCACTGGGTTAGCTGGAATTTGCTTGTGCATGCGTGATCTCACTGATATGGGTATTCCCTGCAGTGATACAGGTCACGGCCCATCTCTGTTTATCCATCTCACATGATCCTTGTACACATCTTCCTGTGAATTTTCCCCAGTGTGGGCCATGGGAGACGTTCAATGTCTTTTAGCCTTGCAGGGATACCAATATGTCGTCCATAACTTAGCCTTGGTTTTTGCCATGTAACCAGTCTGCCTTTTCCCAGTCATACATTTCTTTGATAACATTCTTTACATTGCTCCCGTGTAAATTAATTGTAATATGTTGCATTTGGCTGACATCCACATGTGTATCTCCATTGACCTTTGGCTGCTTCTTGACTTCGTTTCTTTGGAGACTGTGGTCTTTCATGATTTGGAGCCATCCAACAGCACTGGAAGAATGTTGGTATTTAAAAGATGAGCTTTTGTTTCAGAAAGAAACTTGGATTCATTTAAAGTACTTGGCAGTTTTCCAAAGGCGATCCAGGCTCTTCTCCCTCTGATCAATTCTGGGCCCAGCTCATTGTAGATACCACACATCTATCTTGGATTGCCATTGGACAAACACATACATGTATGTATGCATACTTATATATGTGTATGTATAAGCACACAGAGATGAAAGTGCTCAATAGGTTGAATCTTTGGCAATTTATCATACTTGGAGCAGGAGGTATTCTTCATCCACTGGGTTTTTCCCATTTGAATAGTTAGATCACAAATTTTCAGGCAATTACGGCTCCCATGTAGGAGGCTTTCCTTTGATTCTTGATGTAGTTAACACGGTACCATCCATAAGCAGGTGCATCTTTAGGACTTAACCATCTACAGGAAATCTCTCTTTTGTTTAGACCCTGTGCTGGTTTTCCTTGACAGTAGTGAACACCTCTGGTGAGCATACATCTCTCTGGTTTATCCCTCTCTTGGTATTGATGACAGCAGGGTTGTTGTGCAAATCTCTCTTCAGTGGACTCTTGTCTGCTTTTGATACAGGTGTGGGAGATGCCTTTTTATAGGACAGTCATTAAGGCAGTGCTTTGTTCCACCAACTGCTGTTATGTGGTCAACACACAACAAGCAAAGTGAGACCTTTCATCTTTCATTCAATTCTCCTGTGAAAATTGCTAGTTATGACTGGAGGGGGAGGAACTTTGAAGTTCATCCAATCCAGTCCTTTTATTTCACAGAGTAGGAAAAGGAATGAGTCCAGTGAGGACGATGACTTGGCAAAGACAACATAGAAAGTAAGAAGAAGAATCCTTATTTAAATCTAAGGCCATTTCCGGTATACCAGCCAGCTTTACAGCTCCAACTTTCTAATATGCTTTGGAGTTCCTTGGCCACTGCTACCATGTCATCTTCTGCTATGTTTTTCCCCTTATTAGTGTGCATGCTACTTGAGGGCAGCAACTTTGATTTTGCATCTTTGTTTCTCCAGCACTGAATCTAGTGCTTTGCACATAGTATGTGCTTGATAAATATTTGTTACATCTCATTTACTAAAATATTTGATAGATATTTTATGGCACGGTAGGAATGTCTCTATTCCCTCAGACTCCTTTGATCTCCTGACTAGCGGCTGATTTGCCTCCCCTCCTGCAGTAGTGACAGTACTGATTGCATCATTCTCCAGCTTAAAAATTGTTCATGGCTCCCTGTTGCCTCTAGGATCAAATATAACATCCTCTAGGTTAGCTTTTAAAAGCCTTTAAGACCTTGACATCAACCTATCTTTCTGGCCTTTTATCTTCCTCTTCTTCCCATATCCTGTGATTCATTCGAACTGACCTCTCCATTCCTCACACTTGAGCAGTTCATCTCCAGTGTCTGTGGCTTCTCATTTTCCCTTTTCACTTCTACCTCCCAGAAATTCTTCTCTTTAGGACAACTCAAAAATCATCTTCTGCAGGATGCTGTTCTTCTTTTCCAATCCTTCTTTCTTCCAAACAACCTCATATTTATTCTGTTTTTATTTTCTTTGTTTATTCTGTTTATAGTTATAGATATTGTTATCTTCAAACAAACATGAAACAGGGATTGTCTTGGTTTTATTTTTGTATCCTGAGCGCTTGGCTCAGTGTATGGTATATACTAAGTGCTTAATAAATGCATACTGGTTGATTGACTTACGGGTTACATTACATAGATTCTGGGACCCTTCCTCACATTTCAGAGGAACCTAATATGCAGGGGCCCATGGTGGGTTATGCAGCTACACAGAGCTCTTTCACCTCCCAGCCTTCTCAGCCTTAACATTCCCTAATGTTCTAAATCAGCACTCTGTAATTTCTTTCTTCTGCCTACATCTGGCATACCCTTGCCACCTTACATTTTGATAGTGAGCAAACCAAAATGAAAGGTATCTGTTGTCATGAGAAAGCACTCCCAAAATGTTTGACTAACAATCTGCAAGTCTCTTAGAAATGTTGCCTACTGAAATGCTGTGTAGAGGGTCTGGTTTTCCATTGTGCTACCACTGAGTATTTATAATATCTCTACAATACACAATCTTTATTGTAGTAAGTCTCAACAGCTGAGAAAGGAAGATCTAGTTCAATGAGATTCTCCCCTCCAAATTTATTATTTGTGTTTGTCATTCTTTTAAAAAATATTGAGTTCCAATTTCTCTCCCTCCCTCCTAGCCCTCCTCCACTCATTGAGAACCAGCAATGTGACATTAATTACATACGTGAAGTCATGCAAAAATATATTTCCTCATTGGTCATATCACAAAATAGCAAGAAAAAACAAGTGAGAAAATTATACTTCAGTTCATACTCAGAGGTATGAGTTCTCTAGAGATGAACTGTGTTTTCCTCACCATGAATCCTTTGGTCTTGGACCACTGTATTGATCAGAGTAGCTAAGTCTTTCACAGTTGAATCTCATCATAACATTGTTGTTATTGTGCACAATAATGCATCCAGTGGTTTTCTGATTTTTCTCACTTCACTTTATATCAGTTCTTATAGGTTTTGCCATGTTTTTCCAAAACCACTTTTTCACATTTCTTATAGCACAATAGTATTCTATCCCAACCATATACCACACTTGTTCAGCCTTTCCCCATTTGATGGACATCCTCATGACTTCCAGCTCTTTGCCATAACAAAAAAGCTGCTATAAATATTTTTGTACATATAGGTTCTTTTGCTTTTTCTTTGATCTCTTTGAGGAATGAACTTAGTAGTGGAATTATTGGGTCAAAGGTATTTATAGTTTTATAGTCATATGGACCTTGTTCTCCAGGATAGTTAGATCAGTTCACAATTCTACCACCAGTTCATTGATATACCTGTTTTTTCTCATCCCCTCCAGCATTTGTCATTTCTGATATGTAGTACTTAAGGTTGTTTTAATTTCCATTTCTCTAATCATTAGTGATTTAGAACACTTTTTTATATGACTAAAAATAGCTTTTATCTCTTCTGAAAATTGTCTATTCATGTGCTTTGACCATTTATCAACTAGGGAATGGATTGTATTTTTATAAATTTGATTTAGTTGCTTATATATTTGAGGAATGAGGCCTTTATCTGAGATAATTGCTTAAATTTTTTTTATATTACTTAATTGTCTCTGGTACCTTTTGGCAAAGCATCATTTCCTTGATTATCTGTTTTAATTAGGACTATTTTTGTTTTTGCTTTGTTTGGAGTATTGCTTAGATTCTCCCTTGTATCCTTCTCCTTTCCCCATCCCTCCTAGAGAGCTATTTCTGATAATAATATTATACAAAGAAAAGTAGAAGAAAAACCCAGCAATTCTGATCATGTTGAAAGAAATCTGACAGTATGCGGTTTTTCACACCCATGGACCTTTTCTATCTCCACCCCTCACTTTTTCAAAGGAGTAGAGGGAGTTATCTTTTCATGTCTCTTTTTAAAGGGTGTTTGTTCTTTGTAATTTTGGACCAATTGGTTTCATTTCTTTTATGGCCATGGTGTTTTCCATGTGTATAATTGTAGTCATTAGGTTTATTCTTTTCCTGGTTTTGCTTATTTTACTTTGAAACAATTCATAAGTCTTTGTGTACTTTTATGTTTATTTTGTTTCTAAGTAATATTTCATTACATAAATGTATCAGAATTTGTTGATCCAGTCCCTAATCAATGGGACACTTACTTTGTTTCTAGTTCTTTGCTGCCACAAAAAGTGCCACCATAAATGTTTTGGTGTATATGAAGTCTTTTTTGGGAGGGTGGTCATTAATGACCTCTTTGGGGTGTGAGCCTTGACAGTGGATTCTCTGGATCTGAGGGTATATACATTTTAGTCACTTGATTTGCATAATGCCAAATTGCTTTCCAGAGTGGTTTCATCAATTTACAACTCTAACAGTGCATTGAAGTGCCCATATTTCTACAACTCCTTCAACACTGATTATTCCTGTTTTTTGTTGTCTTTGCCAGTTTTCTGGATATGATGCCAGACTTCAATGTTGCTTTGTTATATATTTCTCTCAATACTAGTGATTTTCAATTTTCTTTCATATGGTTGGTAATATTTTGCAATTTTTTGAAGACTATTCATATTGTAGTTTAATTTTTACTGGAGGATACAGTATGGAAACAGGTAAATAATGACAAGTTATATGCAAAATGTATACCCAGTGATTTGTGGTGGGGCTAAACAAGGGAAGTCAGAAAAGACTCTCCGAGGTGGTGACTTGAGCTGACCTTTAAGGAGAGAGAAAGGCAGAGATTATTCTAGTTAATTTGGAGGTTTGGGGGCAAGGCAGACAGCCAGAATCACAAATTTGGAAGGATCCCCAAATCTATGTATAACCCACATGTGAAAGGAATCTCTACTATAGCATACTCAACGAAAGAAGAATCCACCTTGCCTTGAAATGACAGATTCCACTTTTGGACAGAAGCTTTTCCTGGCACTGAGCCAGCCCAATTTTCCTTCTCTGAAACTTCCACCTGTTACTCTGGCTTCTACCTTTTGGGGCCAGCCAGAACAAGTCTGATCTCTCTTCCACATGCCAATCCGTCAAATGTTTAAAAACAGTTCTTGTGTTCCCTTTGAGACTTCTCTTCTCTAGATTGAAAATGATTAGTTTCAAATGATCCTCTTATGACTTGGACTCACGTCCCTTTACTACCCAGGCTTCCTTGCTCTAAAAAGTGTCCAGCCCATCAATGTCCTTCTTAAATCATGGTGCTCACATTTGAACCAAGGTGAGAAGGGTTGAGTGATTAGCCCAAGAGGTAGGAGACTTAAGAGATAGGATTTAAAGCTATTTCCTCTGATTCCAGAGCCAGTGATCTTCCCACTTACCCATTTTGCCTTCCAAATTACTAGATTCAGGTCTGGCTAGAAGGGATCTTAGGGTCCATTTAGTTTAATCTCTTCCTTTTACAAAAGAGGGAAACTGCAAGGCCCAAGAAGAAAGTGAATTAATCAAGGTCAAGGAAATGGGGCTTCTCTTTTAGAATTCTTTGGTAATACATTGTTGCCATTCATGTCCGTTGGCATTGCTGTTCCTGCCTACAGTGAGCTTCTCCATTGCCCTTTGTGGGGTCCTTAGCCCCAGTTTTCCACACAGTAGTGTTCCGTGACTCAGCCATATGTCACTGGAAGAATATTGGTGCTAAAAACATGAGTTGTTATTTATTCATTTATCACAGACTATTCTCATCCATGGTGCTCAAACAATTGGATTCCATGGGCCTTTGAGGAGGAGAAAATGGTATCAAGAAAATGTTATCATATTTTCACTCAAAGTGAGGGCAGGCTGGAATTTTGATACATTTCTTGCAAGGTTCTGATGTGTTCCTAACCAATATCTTCCAGCAGTGGACTATCCTTTATCGACTCATTGATTTTAGTTTTATGATAATTTTCTATTGTAATAAGAGTTGAGATTAGAGCAAATACAAGTTTTCCCAAGGGTGGGGGAGGACTCTGGGTTTTCAGTTAGCATTGATTGTGTCTCCTTAATTATTAAATAATATGTAATAACAGAGAAATTACAGAGGCACTAAATCGCAAGAAGCCCCTCTGGATGATAATTCACAAATTCCTTGCAGTTCTCTTAGCCAGAGAATAGTAAGAGCAGGTTACAGGGAAGGGGATGTTAACACCAGAGAGTGAAATTACAGTCTATGAAGAGGGAAAAAAGTTGCATACCCCAATTCATTTTCTTTCATGCCTGCTGAAACACACATGCATGTGCAACACTCAGCTGTCATCCAGTAAAAATCAGATGGTGAAACAAGACAACATTTTAAATTGGTTGCATTACTGCAGCCAAAGAAAAGTATAAAAATGGGTCATTTCCCAGGCTATTCTGGCAAAATAATTTTTACTCTTAAATTATTTAGCTAATGGAATCAAACTTTTGCTTAATTTCCTCTGGCTATCTCTATAAAATCCTAGAAATATAGCTGAGTGCTGGAATTAGAATCACAAGATCTGATTCCAAATGTCAGTTTTGTTATTTACTCTCTGTGTGATCAGGCAAGTTCCTTTCTCTGTATGTGCTTTAGTTTTCTCATCTGCAAAATGAGAGAGGTCCCTTCTCTAATGTCCCTTCTAGGTCTAAAAGTTTCTGCTTCCATGTGATCCAAAACTGTGGACTTTCTCCTTTGTGCTAGTGATTAATAAACAAGCGAGTTGTGTCTACTATCTGTCAAGTCCTGTGCCAGGCACTGGGAAAGGAGGAATAAGGAATTATGTGCTTACTGTGTGCCATACAACATATGGTGCTTTGGATGCAACACAAACAAGCCCTCAAAGAACTTGCATCCTAAAGAGAGCAGACAACACATACAAGGAAGCAGACAACACATGCAAAGGTTTGGGGTACTACCTGAGGGAGTATAGTTTGACACTGATGTCTGGGAAGTGAGGAGGAGACCTGATTCTGGGCAAGATAAGGCTAAAGTTCCCTATCAGAGCTCAGTGCTTGTCAAGTGCCTGCTGTGTTCTAGAAACCTTGCTAGGAATTGGGTATAAATGTGACAAATTAAACAGGCCCTGAGCATAGAGTATGGGGAAGACAATAGGTACACATATAAGTATATGCAGAAGAAGATGCCTGAGCTACATTTTTCAGGTGTAGAGGAACTTAGAGAGATGGAGGTGAAAAGGAGGTATATTCAAGGCACAGAAGATGGCTCATGAGGCAAGTGTCCATTGTGAGCTATGGGAGTAGAAATTTTAGCTCCCCATCTCTCATCAGAGTACCATTTTAAGAGGGAAAAGGGCAAATAATGACTAATGATGATGCCTCATTAGGACTAGCAGATGAACCCAGGCTCTGGCAGGTCCTACTGCAATGGAAGAGCTTGGGGTATGAGCCAGAGAAGGAAAGGAGTATGTGTGTGTGTGTGCTTGTGCACACATGCTTGCAATCCCAAGACCAGCCAGCCTCTGTCCAGGTCAGCCACAGGGTTGGTTCTTCAGCCAAGCAACTTTCAAAGGCAAGTCACCCATTGTTATAGGGGGCTTATGCTCCATGTCAATGAAAGAACTACAGTCATAATAACAAATCCTTAGAGTGCTGCTGTGTGTGGGTTTCTCAGGTCTGACCAGAAGAAAGTGTTTTCACTAATTCTAATTTTAATTTCAATATATTGCAGGATTTCCATTCCTCAAAAATTGATTACCAGTGAAGAGGAGAAAATGGACCACATTATTTTATTTGAAATTTAATTCAGTACAACCCATGTGTATCACTTATATACATGTATGTATTCAGTTCAGCCCTTCAATGATCTGTGACCTTAAGCTTTCTGGTCTTGGTAGATGATAGACAGTGATGGATGGTTCTGAGTTCTGGTACCTTAGATATTAAGCATTTCAGTCTAGGGCCTATCTTGGCTCCTGTAGAGTTCCAAAGTTATGAAGCCTTATTCCTTAATAGAAAAAAGACTATTTTCTCTGCATTGAAAATCTCTCTCTCCAGTGGTAATTAAATCCAAACTGATTTAATAAAGAAATTCATCTTACTTGGAGTGTGCAATTCAAGTTAGTGCAAAGGCTTGTGTCAATACCTTGACAGGCTGGATTAAAAAGTTATACTAATTCATCATTGAAACCATTGAATTGTATGATATCATCCACCTGGGAGATGCACAGCACATGTCAGGTTGGTTATTGGAGGAACATGGAAAAAGGGGGTGCTTTGAGATAGTGCTGGTCTTTTGCCTTTCATTCTCATATGCTTGAGGGAGAGGTTAAAATGATTTTTTGTTTTGTTTTTAATTTTAGCCAGCATGTAGTCAAGATTCATTGACCACGATGGGCTGTGTTGTTACAGCTAGTCCGTCACCAACACCAGCCAAGTGCCCATTCTGTGCAAGTCAATTTTGCTGAAGGAGGAAAAGGATAGAAAGGCAGCTGGACTGATGATGATGATGACGACCATGATAGATGGATGGAACAAACTGTCACAAGATGGGATTTAAGATGCCCCTGTTCCTTGGCTTGATATTCCCTTAAGATGAAGACTTTAGTTTTTTGTTAGGTGTTTTTTTTTCCATTAGGGTGCTATACACTGCTCATAGGAACATGATTGTGACGATTAGGGGACCTAGAAATCATACCCTATGATAAGCATCTGAAGGAACTAGGGGTATTTAGCCTGGAGAATCAAGGGATCAGGGAGACTATGATGGTTGTCTTCATTTAGCTAAGGGTCTATGGATTGGAAAAGGGATTAGATGTGGTTCCAGTAGGCAGAAAGAATGGGGAGCCATGGGGAAGGCGGTTAATTAAAAAGAGACACATTTAAGTTTGAGATGAGAACATACTTTGTACAGCATTGTCCTAAAGTGGAGTGGATTGCCTTGGAAGCAGTGGTCTTAGTCACTCAGCCAGTCTCCCTTTATCCCTCCTGGATTAACAGTTTTTTTGAGATGTTATAGAAACGTTTCAGTTTTGAGATTATGAGATTCTGGCATAAACTCTTCAAGACTCCTGCATTACAAAGCAGATGTTCCAGGGAACATCAAGATATTGTTAGTCGTTAACACCTTAGTGTAGTAGTAAATCTAGATACCATTGATGTAGCACTTCAAAGTTTGGAATGAGCATCTCATTTGAACCTTGCAGTGACGTTTTATGACCAGTAGGATTACAGGTATTTTGAGCCTCTTATGAAAGGTGAGGAAGTTGAAGCTCCAAGGGATCAGGTGACTTGCTCAGGCTCACTCAACAAGGAGCCAAATTAGCCCTCTTTTCACTACTTCGGCATTGCCTAGCTCAAAATTTGTTTATCAAATAGCTTTTCTCTATGACAATCAGCAGGACCTTGCAGTATTGGGAGTTTTTATAGGAGTGAGGAGGGAGACATTTGCTCACCAAAGACAGTTTTGAGCTTAGCACTATAGGAGAGGTGGTCAATGAGGTCAGTGTGTAGAGAGTGTTGCAGTATTTCAGATAGGCTCATAAGAACATAGATGAAGATCTAACAAAGGTAACTGAGGAGGAGCCAGACCAGTAGGAAGAGAATAGTGTCAACAAAAATCCAGAGAAGAAAGAGTATCCAGGAAGATGGAGAGATTTGGAGTTGGAAGGGACTTTATAGGCCAGAATCCAACCTATTCACTTTATGGATGAGGATCTGAAGCCTAGAATGGTTGTGACTTGACTAAGGTCACACTTTTTTATGTGTATAAGGTAAAATCTGAATTTAGGATTTTTTTATTCTTTTATTTATTTATTTCATTAAAAGCTTTTTATTTACAGAACATGAGTGATTTTTCTGCATTGACCTTTGCAAAACTTTTTTTTTGTTCCAAGCGTTTCCCCTCCTTCCCCCCCACCCCCACCCCTAGATGACAGGTAATCTAATACATGCTAAATATGATAAATTATATGACAAATCCAACATATGTGTACATATCTATACAGTTATCTTACTGCACAAGAAACATCAGATCTAGAAAGAGAGAAAAAAAACCTAAGAAAGAAAACAAAATGCAAGGAAATATTCACAGAAAGCATTAAAATGCTGTGTTTTGGTTCACACTCCGTTCCCACAGGCCTCTCTCTGGATGTATATGACTATCTTCATCGCTGAACAATAGGAACTGGTTTGAATCACATCATTGTTGAAGAGAACCATGTCCATCAAAATTGATCATCGTATAGTCTTGTTGCTGTGCATAATGTTCTCCTGGTTCTGCTCGTTTCACTCAGCATCAGTTCATGCAAGTCTCTCCAGGCCTCTCTGAAATCGTCCTGCTGGTCGTTTCTGACAGACCAATAATATTCCATGACATTCATATACCACAATTTATTCAGCCATTCTCCAACTGATGGGCATCCTTTCAGTTTCCAGTTTCTTGCCACTACAAAAAGGGCCGCCACAAACATTCTTGCACATGTGGGTCCCTTTCCCTCCTTTAAAATCTCTTTGGGATATAGGCCCAGTAGAAACACTACTGGGTCAAATGGTATGCACAGTTTGATAACTTTTTGATCATAGTTCCAGATTGCTCTCCAGAGTGGTTGGGATGATCCGTTCACAGTTCCACCAATAATGTATCAGTGTCCCAGTTTTCCCACATCCCCCCAACATTAATCATTATCTTTTCCTGTCATCTTAGCCAATCTGACAGGTGTGTAGTGGTACCTCAGAGTTGTCTTAATTTGCATTTCTTTGATCAATAGTGATTTGGAGCACCTTTTCAAGTGACTAGAAATAGTTTCAATTTCTTCATCTGAAAATTGTCTGTTCATATCTTTTGACCATTTATCAATTGGAGAATGGCTTGATGAATTTAGTTTTTTCTTCCTCTGAATACAGTGCCATATCTACTATCCCATGTTGCCTCACAGATCGAGGTCAAGAAATGTTTGAACTAATAGGCAGCACAACAGCTAGTAATTGTAATCCATCATCACCTGTGGTTTGTAGGTAGCACCCATCTAAGGACCAGATTGGTCAGGAAGCAAGGCAGTAAAATATAGGCACAATTGTGGACATTGTGATGTGTTAGTGATGATTGTAAGCAACTAGTGGCTCTCAGACGAGGGAGACCAAGAATTTGTTATTTATTCCAGACTTTCAATGACAGAGTTAGGAACACATGAAGCACCCCAGAGTTCATCAGAACCACCAGGTTATTATTTAATTGGGAAATTTTTTATTGTTTTATTTTTTCTGTTTATACATGCACATTAATTTTAAAAAACACATTTTCTTATGAATTATGTTGAGAGAAAAAAATCAACAAAAGGACAAGAGAAAAATTACATAAGAAAAAGGAAAAAAGTGAACATAGCATGTATTGATTTACATTCAGTCTCCATAGTTCTCTCTCTGGATGCAGATGGCATTTTTTATCCAAAGTTTGTTGGGATTGCCTTGGATCACTGAACCACTGAGAAGAACCAAGTCTGTTATAATTAATCATCATATATTCTTGCTGTTACTGTGTACAATGTATTCCTGGTTCTGCTTGTTTCAGCATCAGTTCGTGTAAATCTTTTCATGCCTTTCTAAAAATGACTTGTATGTCATTTTTAGAACAATAACGTTCCATTACTTTCATATACCATAACTTATTCAGCCATTCCCCAGTTGATGGGCATCTACAAATTTTCCAATTCTTTGCTACCACATAAAGAGCTGCCACAAACATTTTTGCACATGTGGATCCTTTCCCTTCCTTTATGATTTCCCTGGTATACAGACCCAGTAATGGCACTGTTGGATCAAAGGATATGCACATTTTTATAGCCCTTTGGGCGTAATTCCAAATTGCCCTCCAGAATGGTTGAATCATCTCACTGCTCCATCAACAATACAATAGAGTTCCAGTTTTCCCACATCTGCTCAAACATTCATTATTTTCTTTTCCTGTCATCTTAGCCAATTTGAGAGATGAGTTATTTTAATTTGCATTTCTCTAATCAATAGTGATTTAGAGAATTTTTATATGACTATAGATGTCTTTAATTTCTTCATCTGAAAATTGTTACTATTCTTTGACCATTTATCACTCCTTGGGAAATATTTACAAAATAAATGAAAATTTAGTAGAACAGAGAGAATATAAATGTGATTTTCTAAGTCATCATACAACCTGATGATATCCTTTAATGACCCCCATTTCTATTTGTTTGACATCAATTCTCTAAGGGGAAAAAACTTCCATGAAACATTTATTAATGCCAGGCATTATGCTGGGCACTGCAGATGCAAAGACAAAATCCTAAACAGTCCCTGATTTAAAGGGGCATGGGGAATGAATACCTAAATACTTAAGAGTTTATGGAAGGAACGATGACTAATAGCTAAGGGAATCGATCAGGAAAAGCTTTTTGTCAGAGATGGCACGTGACTTCAGTCTTCCTAGGAGATATAGGTTCTAAGAAGTGAAGATGAGGAGGTATAGGAGGAGGCTCAGAGGGAGCCTGGGGACCAGTGAGAAGGCCTTTTGGGTTTGACAGTACTGTATATGAAAAGGATTAATCTGCCATAAGTTGTGAAAGGTAGACTGGAACTAAACTGAAGAGTTTCTGAGTGTGTTGCTCACCGTATAGTTTTGCACTAGAGCAGATTCTTTAGCCTTGATGAAATCTCTGATTTAGCCATCTAATTCTCTCATCTCACATTTTGTGTAAATTCTAATTATTCAGATTTCAATTATATTTTTTAGCATTTGATTTAATATTTTCCCCAGTTACATCAAAACTATTTTTACCTTTATTTTAAAATTTTTTTGAGTTCTAGGTTCTCTCTTTTATTGTCACATGAAATTATGCAGAAATTCCCTTAAAAGTCAGTATTAAAAAAAACATCAAGAAAAATAAAGGAGAGAGCAAGCATGAATGAGAGAGTAGGAGAGAGAGGGAGCATGAGAATAGGAGAGCAAGAGTGAGAAGGTGTGAATGTGAGTGAGAATCTTTTGAACTGTATTTAGATGTAATCAGTTCTTTCTCTGGGTATCAATAGGATTTTTCATCTCCGAGTGCAAATTATAAAAGAAAGAGAAAAGAACCTCCTTGTTGGCAGCCGCAGCTAGCAGAAAGAACACAAGATTTGAGGTTTAAATCTCACTGTTGCTAATTTTCTAACCTCAAGCAAGTAATTTTTCTCCTCTGGGCTTCCATTTGCTCCATTGGAAAATGAGGTGCTTGGGCCCAATGACCGTTGTCATCTCTTCTAGGTCTACTTCCTTTGATCCCTAGATTTTTCATTCTCTGTTTCTTGGGTGGCACATGTTAAAATGACTTCAGATAGCATCGAGGCAATATCTCACCTTGCCATGAGCCCCACCGACATTGCCTGTATTCTTCCTGTATAGAGGAAATCCAGGAGACATGTATTTGTACTTGCATAAGAATTTGGGTTCAGGTGTGACTGTCCACACCAGAGGACTGGGCCTGTACTCCACGTGGTAGCACTTTGCCATTGAGTTCTGTGTGGGTGAGTCCAGATGCAAATGTAGTTGCCCATGCACCCTATTCAAAAGGATCCAGATGTTTTGCATCCCGATACAAATCTCTTCTCAATCTCCCTATCCCCTTAACTTTTAAGGATGGTGCTAGTCCTGGCTGAACATGTGGAGAAACGTTCAGCTCAATTGTCACTGTATTGTCAAAGCTTTGCTTTGGAGCTGATTCAGTAAAGTCAGTCTTATTAGTGGCAGTAACTCTGATTTCATTATACAGCTAGAAGATTAAAGTGAGGAGGCATTATAATTTTTAAAATTAAAGGAAATATCTGGTTTGGGTCAATTTGACTAGATTACTTTAATTGGAAAGAACTGGTATACTGTTCTCTTTGAAGTTTTCCACTGCCCTTCATTGACGATTAGCTTGAAGATGATATGATGCACCGGTATTTCCAGAGCAAAACTCTTGCTTGGGGGGGGGGGGAGGCCAAGAAGAGATGGTTATAGGTTTCTTAGTTTTCTTGTACTCCATGTCCACCATTTGTTATGAAGACTTATTTCAAGGCACTTTCAAAGTTTTCCTTGAGGCTAACTCAATATTGTCTTGCAGATAGACTCACCAGGCTGAGGGCCTGGAAGTTGTACTTCACTGATTTCCCAGTTTTGCACAGTCCCAGCCTTAAGTCTCAGACTTGAGGATTATATCCCTGATAAAAAGTTTTTAATGAACAGTAGTCACATAAGCTTAGTAGGTATATAAAGTAGTAAAAGTAAAGTATACGTTGTTTAGATTTGCCAATTTACATCAGGCATTACCTTGAGTAGGAGCATCCTTTACCAATACAAATCGCTAAATCTCTGTGATTCTTCTCACCTCAATGTGATTCATTTAGGGTGGTGGAGTACCCACGTTTGGGTTCTGATATTAAATGCCTGTATATAAAGGGAAGATAGAAATGGCACTATAAAAAGAATAAAGACAAGATAGGAAGCCTCTGCTAGAGACAGCAGTTGTAAAGACATTGAGGTATTAAGTGATTGAAAAAAATCTTGGATCTGCTTCTTGCCCCCAAAAAAGCAAATGTGGGAAGATCGACAACTTTCTACCTACCTGCCGATTTCCCTATCTTCATAAAAATGTTATGATGATCTTTTTACATTTCAGGGGCACCAGGTATAAGGTCAGGGTATTAGAAGGCGGCAAGAATACTTTTGCAAGTGATATTCTATCGTACACCATATCTTCTATCGTGGCTTCTCTCCCATGCACATGTCAAAATTCAGAGTTTTAATTCTTTGAAAGATGGAACAGCAAAGATAATTTTTCTTAGTGATCCTGTAACTCAATATCAGACCAGGCATAAAAATAATGCATGTCAAAGGTGTTCTCCACTGTCATGGAGGAGATCCAGCATAGAACTGCAAGCCAAACAGGGATTCCCTATAGAGGGTGAGGTGATCCAGATGTTCCTGTTTGTGGATGACATTGTGCTGATTGCATCAAGCCTTAGAACACTGCAGAGTCTTCTGGATGAGATCCATAAACACTCAAAAAAAAGTTTGGTGTAATCCATCCAGGAAAAACCAAGTGAATAAAAGATGCCTATTGTTGTCCAGACTTTGATATGAAGTTGGATCGACAACTTATAGAGTTTATCCATCAGTATACTTATCTTGGACAGATGCTGCAAATAGACAGTGAGTTGGGTCTTGAATTGAATGAGCTGGATTGCCTTCAGGGAAATCAGTGTTATTTTTAATGACCCCAAGTTTCTCCCTGAAACAATCACCCTCTTTTTACTACCAATATTCTTCAAGTGATGTTGTGTAATACTATAGTCTCCAAAGAGTTGAAGTTGAAAATCACCCAAAGGTCAATGGAAAGGCACAGGGTGGGTGTGAGCAAGTTGCAAAATATTACAGAAAAAGAATTACAAAGAATGTCATCAAAGATACAAATAATTGGAAAAAGAAGATGGACTGGTCACCTGGTTGGAGTGAGAAATAACAAATGCATAGTCCCTGCCCTTCACTAGTATCCTTGTGATGTCAAGAGACCCAAGGAAGGCCCCCGTTTAACACACTGGATAGGTACCAAAAGGCCCATTGTTATCTGTACTGAACTTCTCTTACATAATTGCTAAATATGATGACATCTCAGACTCCATCCTTCTTGACCTCTTTGTAGCATTAGATGTTGTAGATGACCTTGTCAATATGATATAGTAGATAGGTCACTGTACCTGTATTTGGGATGATTCTGGCTCTGATATTTACTAGCTGGGTGACAGTGGGCAAGTCATTTAACTTTACTGTACCTCAGTTTCCTTATCTGTAAAATGAGGGGATTGGCCACTTAAGGTCTCTTTTACCTCAAAGTCTTTGATCCTTCTTAGATTCTTTTTTTTCTCTGTATTTTTATGACACCGTTCTGTTCTCCTACATGTATGACAACTTTTCAGTCTCCTTTGCTTTGCTCAGATCCTTATCATTGAATGTGAGTGTCCTCCAAGGCTCTGTTCTAGGCTGTCTTTTTTCCTCTGTATTCTTACTTGGGGATCTCATCAATTCCCATGGGTTCAGTTATTATCTTTATGAAAATGATTGCCAGATTTATGTATCCAGCCCTACTTTTATTTACAGAGGTCCCATCCTGATTCACCAGTGTCCTGTTAGTTATCTTTGTCCAAAACTGAATTCGTTATCTTTCTTCTCAGATCTATTCTTCTTCCAAACTTCCCTAATTTTATCAAGAGTACTTCCATATGATACAGGAATTATTTCTTAAATATATAGGAAATGGAATGAAATTTATAAAAAATAAGTCATTTCCCAGTTAAGTGATCAAAAGATATGAACAGTTTTCAGAAGAAGAAATTATAGCTGTCAATAGACCTATGAAGAAATGCCTTAAATGATTATTGATTACAGAAATGCAAATTTAAAACTACTCTGAGTACTACCTCACAACTGTCAGATTGTCTCGTGCCAAAAAAAGAAAATGAGAAATGCTGTAGGAATTGTGGAAAATAGGTACTCTAATAATGCACTGTTAGTGGAATTTTGAACTCCAAGAACAATCATTCTGGTTTGGTTCTCTGTAAGGCAATTGGGGTTAAATGACATGCACAGGATCACACAACTAGGAAGTATAAAGTATTTGAGGTTGGATTTGAACTCCAATCCTCCTGATGTTAGGGCTGGTGCTCTATCCACACCACCATCTAGCTGCCCCCACCAACAATCCTTCTGGAGAATAATTTGGCGCTGTACTCTAAGAGTTATAAAACTGTGAGTACCCATTGATCCAGTAATACCACTATTAGGTCTGTACCCCAAAGAGTTCAATGAAAAGGAAAAAGGACCTTTATGGACAAAAATATTTCTAGCAGCTTTTTTGTGGTGGCAAAAAATTGGAAACCAAGGGGGGATGCCCATCAATTGTGAAATGGCTAAACAAATTGTAGTATAGGATTGTGATGGACTACCCTTGTGCTTTCAGAAAAATCTGGGAGGATCTATATGAACTGATATAGAGTGAAGTGAGTATAGGCAGGAGATCATTGAACATAACAGCAATATTGTAATGATTATCAGCTATGAAAGATGTAGCTGTCTTGATCAATATAATGATCCAAGATCAATACAGTTTTGAAGGACTGATGATGAAAAATGCTGTCCATCTCCGGAGAAAGAATTGATAGACTCTGAGTGCAAACTGAAGTATATTTTTTTCATTTTCTTTATTTTTTTTTGGTTTTTTAAAACAAAATGGCCAATATAAAAATGTTTGCATAATTTCACAACTATAATTAATATTATATTGCGCACTTTTTCAGTGGGTGAAAAAAGGGGCTAGAGGAAGATAAAGAATTTGGAACTCAAAATTTTTATTTTTTTTAAAGAGAGTACCACTGTATTCCCCAGTTATACAGGCTTATGACATTGATATTGAACTTAGCTCTTCATTTTCTTTACAATATCCTCTTCTGTCCACTTACATAGTCACTGCCCTAGTTCAAGCCCTCATCATTTCTGGCTTTGACTATTGTAATAGTGTCCTAATTGGTCTTCCTGTCATTAGTTTTCCCCTACTCCAATTGATCTTCTACACAGCTGACAAAGTAATTTGTCATCCTCCTACTCAGTAAACTAGTTTCTTACTTTTTCCTTCAGAATCAACTGTACAATCCCACTTAGCACTTAAAGCCCTTTCTAGTTTGATCTCTTCCTATATTTCCATTTTTTCTTGAATTTTACTGTCCTCTCTGACCTAGTTGCAGCAGTCTACTTGTGGTCACTTATACATAATACTCTATTTTTTTCTGTGCATGTTTATTGACTGTGCCCTAGACCTGAAGTACTTTTCTCCTTCACCTCTGCCTTGCAGTTTCCCTGGCTTCCTTTAAGACTTAGGCTGTGCCTGCCCAAGGTAGCAATTAAGCTTTTTTGGTCCCTCCACCTGCTAATTACTCTAAGGTGACTGGCCTTATCTTCTCTATGTCTTGTATGTACCTATCCATTAGCATGTTGTCTCTTTCTATTAAAATGTAGCTCCTTATGCTCAAAAAGTTATCAAACTGTGCATACCTTTTGACCCAGCAGTGTTTCTCTTGGACTTATATCCCAAAGAGATCTTAAAGGAAGGAAAGGGACCCACATGTGCAAGAATGTTTGTGGCAGCCCTTTTTGTAGTGGCGAGAAACTGGAAACTGAATGGATGCCCATCAATTGGAGAGTGGTTGAATCAATTATGGTATATGATTGTTATGGAATATTATTGTTCTATAAGAAACGACCAGCAGGATGATTTCAGAGAGGCCTGGATAGACTTGCATGAACTGATGCTGAGCAAAATGAGCAGAACCAGGAGATCATTATACACGGCAACGATACTATATGATGATAAATTCTGATGGACATGGCTGTCTTCAACAATGAAATGTTTCAAACCACTTCCAGCTGTTCAGTGAAGAAAGCCATATACACCCAGAGAGAGGGATGTGAAATGTGGACCACAACATAACATTTTCATGCTCTCTATTGATGTTTGCTTGCATTGTTTCCTTTCTCTGATTTTTTTTCTTGTAGATACATTTTTTCTTGCACAACAATAAGTGTGGAAATATATATACATAGATTCCATTTGTCAAGTATTTTACATAATTAACATTTCCTGCCATCTAGGGGAGGGGAAGGACTTGGGGGGGGAATTTGTAACTGAAAGCTTTTTAAGGATCATTGTTGAAGAATTACCCATACATATGTTTTGCACATAAAAAACTTTAATAAAGAAAAAAAATAGAATGTAGCTCCTTGAGGTGTAATGGGCTGTTTTTGCCTTTTCTTTGTATCTTCAGGGTTTAAGTTAGTGCCTAATCCATGCTAAACGCTTAATGAATGCTTGTTGACTGACTGAGTACCTGTTTCCAAAACATTCTAGGGTTTTTGGACCATTGGAGCATTATTTGTCTTTCACTTTGTTATGAATACATCATCTTGCACACATGTTCTTCTCGGTCGTTATGGTGTGATGGTTCATTTTTTATAGTGTGGCAAACGCTCCTCTGTAAAATGAGACAGTTGGGTTTGAGGATCTTCAAAGTTCCTTCCAGCTCTGTTTCTCTGATACTAAAGAAAATCAGAGGCTCTAACGTTTATCTTTTAGTTCATTTCCAGGCAGTCTGACAAACAATTTAGCACTTACTGGTGTGCCAAGCACTATGCTTTGTTCTGAGGATACAGCGACCCTTAGGGATCTTACATTCTGTTGAGGGAAACAACATGTACTCAGAGAAGTTAATATGAGACATTTTGAGGAGGGAGGGAGGGAGGGAACACTAACCTCTGGGTAGACTGGGAAAGACTGGCCTCATTTAACTATTTAACTCTAGCACTTAAATACACTTATTACTACCCTCCCAAAGCAACAAATATATAGTACAACTGCTTCCTGTTTGCCATTAGTGGGGATGTGCAGAAGACTTTTTTTTTTTGGTTAAACACAAAAGGACATCTTTCTGTTCATGAGATTTTTTTTAACAAATGCATATTAATCTAATTACTTTGAGACATCTTTGGTTTATGAGCTAAAATTTTTTTAGGAATAGGTTAATGGAAAAGGAAATAATTTTAAAGCATTTGTTTATTGGAATATTGAGCCAACATAATTCAGTGGAAGTTGTATCGAATCTGGACTCTGATCCCCATCCAGGTTGTGAGATTTTAGGTAAGCCATTAAGTACTTTGTATCTCAGTTATAAAATTGTGGGAGGATTTGTACTCAGCGGAGCTCTGAGGATAGGACCCTGTGGCAGCAAGTCATAAAAGATAAGGGGCTCATTCTGGCCTATCTACACTCCTGCAATGCAACTCCATTTTTGTACTCAACATTCCAATTCAGCAAATAGTTTTTAGTTGCCTATTATGTGTAAGGCATAAGCAGAAGATAGTAAATGACTGAGAGCCAGCCTTTCAGAGAGGATACAGTACTGGACTTGTTCAAAACTTAGCTCATCCATTTAATAGATGTCTCACCTCAGATGAGCTACTTTCTCTTTATTGATCCGTGTTTTCTTACCTGTAAAATGAAGATAGCAGCAGCTATCACTGTTATATCAGGATTGTTGTAAAAGCCCCAAGTCCGATTCCTCTTACTTAAGAACTATTACTGGCTCCCTGTTGCCTCTAGGTTAAAATACAACAGCATTCTACCCAGGATAAGATATGCAAACTCTTCTGCTTGGTATTGAAAGGCCTTCACAATCTGGCTAAAACCTGCCTCTCCAGTCTTATTGTCCATTATTCCCTCTTATGTACTCTGCATCCCAGCTAAAGGAGGCCAACCTCCTTGCTGTTCCTTCATCTTGACTTTCCAACTCCTACTTTTCTGCCCTTGCCCAGGCAATGTCCCTCCCCTTTCTCGATACCTCTTAGAACTTCATTCATGTTTTATCTCATGGAATAAGCCTTTCTCCATCCCCTTAGTTAATGGATGATGTTCTTGTTCTCTGTCAAAGAATTATGTGCACATGTTGAGGTGTTCCATAGAATTTAGCCTTCCTAAGTTCAGCATCCAGTTTTTTGTTCCTTTTTCATCCATAGTACCTAGCATAGAGACTTGTATATAGTAGGCATTTTATATAATTATATGTATACACACACTCATTTGGATTGGATCTGAGATAATGTACGTAAAGCAGTATCCAAATCTTAAAGCAATTATCTCTCGCTTTGTTAGATATTATAATTCTATATGCATACATCTGCTTATATGTGTATATATATATATATATATTATATGTGCGTGTGTATGTGTATATGTATGTATATATGTATATGTATATATATATATATATACATATATATGCCCTTATATAAAATAGATCCAATGTCCAGAAGACCTGGTTATAAATCCTGTCTCAGACCCATCCTGGCTATGTGACTCTACATAAGTCAGCCTCTCAGTGCCATCATGTAACTAATACTCTTTTATGTTTCAGAGAAGGTACTGAGTTGTTTTGGAAGAGGAAGTTTCCTCACATGTGAATTACTTATACCAATATGATCACATCCCTGGTCTCTGTACCTGTCCCTATAGAATGAATTTCATTAATTAGGATTGTGATAACAGCTAAAGAAGTGTACAACAAGAAAATTACAAAGAGTTTTTGCCTTAGGGGTCTACTGATTGATTTCTGCTTGGACATTTTGCTTCCTCTGTTTTCTCCTAGCTTCAGAACTTCCAAGAAGGGAATGAGCAGCGGAGGTCTGTGTTGTCTCCGGGGCTGGGTTCTTTGTAGGCCTGGCAGATTGTGTTTCAGGTCAGAGGGTTAGCTGGATTGGCTTCTCTTCCCCTTCCTTCTCCTGAACACAGGCTTGCCTTTCTTCTTGTAGTCTCTTGGAGTCACTTGAGGCTAGAACCCGCTAGCGTGATCTCATCACCCTCTCCATCTTGTGTTCATGGCGTGTTCTATTTCTTTGAACCTCAGTTTCTTACTCTGTAGGATTGGGTGAAAAAACTGTGGAGTGCCCATTTCACAGCATTGTTGTCAATCAGTTGTCTTGATAGGATCTTCCAGGGCTGCAAAAAGAACCAGATCTCTCTCCCCTGACACCCCACAGTTGCAGCAATCTTTTTTGAATTCCTCTGCCTGAATGCCATTGTGAACTATCTGCTAGCTGTTGTCGGTTTCCTTAACATGGCACTGTTCATTGATGGGACTTGTGGTTCGAGTTGACTAATCTCCAGTTCCTTAGAATGCAAATGTTCTGGTGATACGGGTACATGCTTTTGGGAGCAGAGCATTTTGTTTTGTAACAAAATCCTACAAAAGAAGATCAGATCGTAGACATAGTCTGCAGGGAATTCTTTTGGAGCCATCTAGTAGAGCCCCCTTCTTTTGAAAAATGAGGAAACTGAGGCCCAGAGAGCTTAAGTGACTCACCTCAGGCAATTTTGAAGGAAACTTTGTCTCTGGCCCGGGACAATATTTTTCTAATTACTCTCCTGTCTGTTGCTTAAGTGCCTCATTTGAAAGTAACTTTTAAAATTCAGCAAAAAGGAGATAGCTTTAATATTTTAGAAGATCTGCCAATACAAACAACTGTCAACAGATGTGTAAAGTAATATCTTTTTAGAAAATCATGTGAAACTCTTTCTATAAAAGGTGATGTCAGCTCCCTAGAAGAACTATATATTTTTTCTATCTGAAATGAAAACCTCATGGACTCCCAATTTAAAACTGGAGAAAAGTATGCTTTTGAAACTAGCCCCACAGGGAGGCCATGTCTTTATTTTCTGGTTTTAATTTTAAAGCAATAAAGAAGTGTAAGTGATTGGGTAGTCACCTAATAAGACCAACTAATATTAATAACTTATAATAATAGCTCAGGTATACATGCATCCTCATCAACATGCAAGAAATACAGATACTTTCTAAATGGTATTTGGTCAACCGAAACTAGAAGGTATGTAAGCTGTGGTCATAGTAAAAGGAATTAACTTGCATCTTAAGGTAGTAAAAGATTTAACTTTTCAGAGTGATTTCATCCTCAGACACAGGAAAGTCTGTCTCTGTGGTATTATCTCAGTTTCCAAAGTTTCCTTTTGGCTACACTGAATTACGAACTGTAAATAGAAAATCAAATCTTGTTTGATAAAAGATGAGGAGAAATAGCCAGTGATTTAGTAAGAAACCCAGTTTAACTTATGGATTTTCCTAACTTACAGATGAAGATAGTTTGCTTCAAATTTAAAAACCAGTGCAACAGTTCAAAATTAGCAAATAACCATCTGGCTTAGGGGCTGGACAACTTCAGGGGCTATAAATCCAAATCCCAAGCCCATTAACAAGGGATTTACCCTAAAAAACCAGCTCTCTCTGGAAAGTAATGTAAAAACAAGGTAAAAAGGGAAAGTGACTTCCCTGTGAGCCCCACCTCTGGGTTTGTGTTTAGCAACACAGAGTCTAACTAGAGGACCCCAGAGCCAGGTGCTGGCCAGGGAAATCATGGCCGGACTTTGTTTGCCCTCTTTTCTTTCCACATCTCCTGCTCCATGCAACTTAAAAGCCTAAGAGCCTAGATTTGGAGCTGGAATGAACCCTTAAGAGATTTTAAGTGGCTAGGGAGCAAGAGATGGGGAGAGAAAAGAGGTGAACAGAAATCAGGCCATGATTACATATGAGGTAGCTGAGATTTAGAGATTAAGCAACTGTCTAAGGTGAAATTTGAACCTGGGGCTTCGGAGTTCTAAATCCATTTCTCTATTAATTCCATCACAATGCTTCTACCTCTAGCTTTACCTCCCAGAAATCCTGTGAGATAAGTACTACAGGTCTTTTCCCCCTTATTTTACAGAAGAAGAAAGGAGGCTCAGAGATGTGCTTAACTGTTATGACAGTACTAGTAGAGTGCCAAGTTGAGAATTGAACCCAGCTCTTTTTGGCTTCAAGTTTTTACAACCCCTTCTGCTTCTCTACCATCTTCTCCCTGCTGTAGAGATTGGCAGAAGACAGCCCAATTTGTAGGTGGCTCTTTGGGTGCCTGTACTGGCAGGGCTCCCAGATGAAAGCCATCTGGGCCTAGACTGAAGTTGTTCACCTCCCAATGAAGACTGGACTTTTAAATCAGCTTAGAATATGTAGAGTTATAACCAAGACTTGGTTGTTAATTCATAAAATGATGACTCCAGCACTGGAAGAGAGACCTTGGTGGTTTTAGTCCAACTCCCTCATTTTTTTCCTGAGGCAATTGGGGTTAAGTGACTTGTCCAGGGTCACCCAGCCAGGTAGTGCTAAGTGTCTGAGACCAGATTTGAACTCGGGTCGTCCTGACTTCAGGGCTGGTGCTCTATCCACCGTGTCACCTAGCTACCTCCCAACTTCCTCATTTTACAGAGGAAGAACCTGAGGTTCAGAGACAGAGGAAGGGACACAAGTGGGAACTGTGAGAAGTGAAGCTACTCCAGGTTTTCTTTTTGCACTCATGGCAAGGAGACTTTCCCATTTATCCTTCAAACCTCTGAAGCAGTGTGGACTCTGGCCCATAGAAGTCTTTGGAACTTGCTCAATCCTGTTCTCCCTTCTCTCCTTCACATGGAACTGGTGGTGTTCTGAAATATAAATGACCCCAGGGGCAGCCTTGGTGCGTTCCCATTTCAAGTGGGACTGTGTCAAATGAGGATTGAACTGACTTTGAGGGAAGCCACTTCCGAGACACCTTTTTATATTCTTGGTCTTCCAAGGTTCTTGTGAGAAAAAACGTTTTGAAAATTGAAGGTGTTGCATAGATGCACATGCTAGGAGCCCAGCTGGAGAGTTTGAAGAGACTTCTGAGGCTGTGTGGTTCCTGGTCCTCTCATTCTACTTGGGAGGTGAAGTGACTTCTCAGGGTCCATACTTAAGGCTATGAATTTTAGTGTTCCTCCCATGGTATCCTGTTGTTGCCTGACAATTCAGTGTCCGGGGTTGGCTTGCATTAACCCTGAGCTGGCCATGTCTTTGGGCAAGTAGTAGAGATGAGAAGACATTGGGCTGGGAAGGCAGTTTCAACAGTGCTATTGGATTGTGATCTAGCTGTGTTGGTTCTCCTTAGTCTTGGCTTGAACTGAGGACCTTTGTGCTAATGGGCTGTAGTATATTGACGTGGGCAAAATAATCAAGAAATTTATGTGGAAGAGTATCAAGGCTGCTGATGAAATTAGTAGGAAGGCAAACGACTTTATATTAGTAGATCTTAAACTGTTTTACAAATGAGTAATTATGAAAATCTCATCTTGGATGAAAAATGGAAATTGAAGCATCAGTGGAATAGATTAAGCAAGACATATAAGCAAATATGCACAGCAATCTGGTTTTTAAACACAGAGACTTTGTTACGTGAGAATTAGTGGCAAATCTAGAGAGTAGTTTGGCAGAAAATAGGTTTTGACAAGTACCTTAATGCTTCAGAATTGCCTGGGCAAATCATCTCAGTATAAAAATTCATATAAAAATTGAGTAGAGTGGGAGGTTATTTGCCTGCTATAGCTAAGAAGGAAAAGTTAGGGTTAGATAGAAAAATTCATAAGCAGATGATCAGTACACTAAAAATACTTCTTTAATTAGACCAATTCTCATAACCTCCTCCTCCTCCTCTATCTCATCTTAGATATACATGGAGATGGTCTTACCGTTGATCTTGCTGTTATATACAAATGTTCTACTCGTTCAGGAATCCTGAATTTCTTTTAGTTGATCATAATCCTTTATTTTTCCATTTTTCCCTTTGCTTCACTGCTCTTAAACTTATTTGGTCTTCACCTAAACCTTCAGTCCCCCTTTCCCTCAGTACTTTCCCAAGTCTCTTCCAGCTACTGTCTCCTTTTCCTTGGTGAACCAGTTCAACTTAACTCTATATTCTCCTTTCCTCTCCAATTTTTTGCATCCTTGTCCCATCACTAATCACATCTTGCTGAATCCCAACCCTGGATTAATCCTACAACCCACATTCTCCTCTTCAACTCATGCTCTGAATGAAGATGGACCGAGTCATCAAACTTTGCTGACTGGATCCACTACAGATTTGTTTTATCTGATAGAATGTTGGACTTGGAATCCAAAAGACCTGAGTTTGAATCCTTCCTCAGACACTAGCTGTGTGATTCTAGGTAAGCCATTTGACCTTTCTTACCTTTAATGTTATCTCTAAAATGGCAATAATAATAGCCCCTGCCTCATAAGGTTATTGTGAGAATTCAGTGAAGTAATTAATGTGAAACTCTTTGTAAATCTCAAAGTTCTGTATTAAAGCTAGTTAGCAGCAGCAGCAGCAGCAGCAGCAGCACTCTCAACTGGGTATTTGGAGCAGCAAGGCATTTCTTCTATGCTTCTCTCATTGATTCTCTGTCTTTTTTTTTTTTTACCATAGTAGCTGTTCTGATCCTTTTCTTCTCAAGTTTCTCATAGCACCTCCCCCCATCTTCTCAGTTGAGTATGTCACTTCATACTTCATCAAAAATTGAAGCATTTTGTTGAGAGCTCCCTTTTCTTTCATTTTCGTCTTATATCCCTTTGACATCACCCTTACTATGTCTTTCATGAGGAGGCAGCCTTTCTCCTTGTCAAGATCAATCTCTCTTCATGTTCATTCCGTCTTCATGTTCCCTTGATATCCCATCCCCTCCTAGCTTTTCCAGATTTTTTTACACTAAAATCTTCAGTTATAATTAATCTCTTCCAAGTTATGGGTTCTTTTCCTGCTGCTTATAAATATACCCATATCTCCCCATTATTAAAAAACCATCACTTGAACCATGCAGATGTTATCATGTATCTTTCCTCATCTTTTCTGTTATATTCCTTGAAAAAAGCCATTTACATGTAGTCCATCTGTTTCCTGTCCTTATCTTCTAACTACCTAAGTTTTCACTCTCCTCCCTTCACCCCATTTTGGCTTCTGACCTCATCATTCAACTGAAACTACTTTCTCCAAAGTCACCATCAGTCTCTTTAATGACCTTTTCTTAGTCCTTGATTTTCTTGCTTTTTTAGTTTGAACAAAGGAACCCAATTAATTTTTTTTCATTTTGTATTTATTTTTATTTATTGAATGGTATTTTATTTTTCCTTGCACAGATAGTTTTCAACATTCACCTTTGCAAAACCTAGTTTTCATATTTTTCTCCCGCTCCCCTTCTTCCCTCCTCAAGCTAGCAAGCCATCTGATATATGTTAAACACATGCAGTTCTTCTAAATATATTTCCATATTTGTCATGCACAAGAACAAGCACATTAAACAGGGAAAAGCACAAGAAAGGGGGTGAAAGCAAGCAAGAAAACAACAAAAGTTGTGAAAATACCATGTTGTGATCCATACTCAGTCCCCAGTCCTCTCTCTGGGTACAGATGGCTCTCTTCATCAAAAGATCATTGAATCACCCCACTGCTGAAAAGAGCCATGTCCATCACAGTTGATCATCATGTAATCTTGCTGTTGCTGTGTACAATGCTCTCTTGGTTCCACTCATTTCACTTAGCATCAGTTCATTTAAGTTTCTCCAGGCTTTTGTGAGATCAACCTGCTGATTGTTTCTTTTTAGAACAATAATATTCCATAACATTCATATACCATAACTTATTCAGTCATTCCCCAGCTGATGAACATCCTCTCAGTTTTCAGTTCCTTGCCACTACAAAAAAAAAAGGCTGCCACAAACATTTTTGCACATGTGAATCTCCTTCCCCTTTTTATGATATCTTTGGGATAGAGACCCAGTGGAGATACTGCTGGATCAAAGGGTATGTATGCATAGTGTGAGAACCCTTTGGGCATAGTTCCCAATTGTTCTACAGAATGGTTGGATCATTTCACAACTCCATCAACAATGTATTAGTGTCTTGGTTTTCCTATATTCCCTCTAACATTTATCATCTTTTTCTTGTGATCAAAAATGATTTTATTAAATCAAGTGATTATACTTGGGCATTTTATTGCTATGTCACCCTGAAAAAATAAACAATTTAATATAGGTTATATACATGCAGTCATGCAAAAAGCATTTGTATAGTCTTGTTGTGAAAGAAGATACAGAGAGAAAAATAAAGTGAAAAATAGTATGTATGATTTGAAGTGCTCTCTGTTTTTCCTCTGGATGTAGATAGCATTTTTCATCAAGTATCTTTAGGCATTGTCTTGGATCATTGTATTGTTGAGAATAGTTAAGTCACATGGCTCTCTTCAACAATGAAATGTTGCAAACCAGTTCCAGTTGTTCAGTGAAGAAAGCCATATACACCCAGAGAGAGGGATGTGAATTGTGGACCACAACATAACATTTTCATGCTCTCTATTGATAATTGCTTGCATTGTGTTTCCTTTATCTGATTTTTTTCTTGTAAATACGATTTTTCTTGCACAACAATAAGTATGGAAATATGTATACATATATTCGATTTGTCAAGTATTTTAACATAATTAACATGTAGTGGATATCCTGCCATCTAGGGGAGGGGTGGGGAGTAGGGGGGGAAAATTTGTAACAGAAAGCTTTGTAAGGGTTTATGTTGAAGAATTACCCATACATATGTTTTGCAAATAAAAAGTTTTAATTTAAAAAAAGAGAATAGGTAAGTCATTCACAGATGATCATAGTACATTATTGCTGTTATGGTATGCAGTGTTCTCCTGGTTCTGCTCAATTCATTTTGCCTTAGTTCGTGTGAGTCTTTCCAAGTTTTTCTGAAAGCAACTTGGTCATCATTTATTATAACACACTAGTATTTCATTACAATAATATATTACTAGTTCTGCTATTCCCTTCAGTTTCCAAATCTTTGTCACCACAAAAAGAGTTGCTAGAAATGTTTTTCTTCATATAGGTCCTTTTCCCTTTCATTTAATCTCTTTGGAACACAGACCTAAAGTAGTAATATCTCTAGGTCAAGGGGCATGCACAGTTTTATAGCCCTTTGGGTATAGTTCCGAATTATTCTCCAGATTGGTTGAGCTAGTTCCACCAATAGAATATTAGATCCCAGTTTTTCTACATCTCCTCCAATGTTTATAATTTTCTTTTTCTTCATATTAGCCGATCTGATAGGCATGAAGTGGTACCTAAGCATTATTTTAATTTGCGTTTCTCTAATCACTAGTTAACGAGAACATTTTTTCATATGATTATAGATAGCTTTGATTTCTTTATTTGAAAACTGACTATTCATATCAATTGCTAAGTAATGTATATTCTTAGAAATTTGACTCAGTTCTCTATATATGTACATATTTTAAAAAATAATAGCTTTATATTTTCAAAATATTTGCAGATAGTTTTCAACATTCACCCTTGCAAACCCTTGTGTTTCAAATATTTCTCCCTCCCTTCTCCACACTCCCTCCCCTAAACAGCAAGTAATCCAATATAGGTTAAACATGTGCAGTTCTTCTATACATACTTCCAGTTTATCATCCTGCACAAGAAAAATCAGATCAAAAGGGGAAAAAATGAGAAAGAAAGCAAAAAGCAAGCAAACTGCAAAAAAAAGGTGAAAATACTATGTTGTGATCTATATTCAGTCTACATAATCCTGTTTCTGGAAGCAGATGGCTCTCTCCATACTTGGGGAATCCTAGGGAATCCATAAAAAATCTAACTGAAATCATTATCAATTTTAACAAAGTCTTTGGATATAAAATAAACACATAAATGCTTGGCATTTTTGTAAATTGCCAACAAAGTCCGGTAGCAAGAAGTAAAAAGAAATTATGTTTAAAATAATTGTAAACAAAATAAAATACATGATTAAGTGTGGAAATATCTATACATATATTCAATTTGTCAAGTATTTAAACATAATTAACATGTAGTGGATTTCCTGCCATCTAGGGGAGGGGTGGGGACTAGGTGGGGCGGATTTGTAACAGAAAGCTTTGTAAGGGGTCATTGTTGAAGAATTACCCCTACATATGTTTTGCAAATAAAAAGTTTTAATAAAAAAAAGAAAAGAAAGTATTTGGGAATCTACCTGTCAAGAAAAGCCCAGGAAGTACATGAAGACAATTATAAAACACTTCACACACATAAATCCAAATCTAAACAATTGGAAAAAGCAGCAATTTATCATGGCAATTCTACTTATATTAACTTATTTAGTGCCATACCAATCAAATTACCAAAAATTTATTTTAGGGCTAGAAAAATATATTTAAAAAATTCATCTGGTAGAACTGCAAAGAGTGGTGGTTTTGTTTCTGCATTACTTTTTCTAATTCATTCAATTTCTTTTTCTTTTCTTATTACTATAGCTAACACTTCTAGTGCAATATTGAATAATAGTGCTAATAATAGAAATCCATGCTTGCTTCATCCTTGATCTTACTGGGAAGGCGTCTAGCTTATCCTTATTACAGATAATACTTGCTGTTGGTTTTAGATCCCACTTGTCATTTAAGGAAAACACTTTATTTCTATGCTTTTCCAGCGTTTTTTGGTAGGAATGGTTATTGTATTTTGTCAAAAGTTTTTTCTGCAATTGAAATCATCTTATGATTTCTGTTTATTTTGCTACCTATTTAGTCAGTGATGCTGATATTTTTTTCTAATACTGAACCATCACTGCATTCCTAATGTAAATCTCACCTGGTCATAGTATGTGATCCTTGTGATATAATGTGGTAATTTTCTTGCTAATATTGTACTTAAAATGTTTGCATCAATATTCATTAGGGAAATTGGTCTCTAGTTTTCTTTCTCCATTTCCCCCTTCCCTCCTCCCCATCTTCTTGATTTAGGTATCAGCACATGGTTAGAACCCTTTCTTCACCTGTTTTTCCAAATAGTTTATATAGTAAATGTTTGGTAGAATTCACTTGTGACTCTGTCTGACTCTGGGGAGTTTTTCTTAGGGAGATCATCAATGATTTGTTCAATTTCATTTTCTAAAATAGAATTAAATATTCTATTTCCTTTTCTATTAATCTGGACAATTTACATTTTTGTAAGTATTCTTACATTTCACTTAGAATGTAAGATTTATTGGCATGTAATTGGACAAAACATCTCCCAGTAATTGCTTTAATTTGTTTCTCATTGGTGGTGAATTCAGTTTTCATTTTTGATACTGGTAATTTGGTTTTCTTCTTTTTAAAAATATCAAATCAGTCAATGCTTTATCTATTTTATTTTTTTTATAAAGTTAACTCCTAGTTTTATGTATTCAGTTGTTTTGTTACTTTCAATTTTATTAATCTCTTCTTTGATTTTTCAGGATTTCTAATTTGGTGTTTAATTGGGAATTTTTAATTTGTTTTTTCTAGGTTTTTTTTAATTGCATGCCCAATTCATTGATCTGTTCTTTCTCTATTTTATTGATGTAAGAATTTAGAAATATAGTTTCCCCCTATCTACTGCTTTGGCTACATCCCATAAATTTCCATATGTTGTCCCATTATTGTCGTTATTTAAATGTTAATGTCTAAATTTTGTGTCTTTGTTGCCATTGTTTAGTGATAGGCTTAATTTTAATTAATGACATATTTAATGAAATTATTGATTCTGTGATTTATTCTTTGATCTGTTCATTCTTTAGGATTAGATTATGCGATTTCCAATTGATTTTTAATCTTTTTTGTGGTCCTTTAATGAATAGAATTTTTATTGCATCATGATCTGAAAAGGTTGCATTTAATATTTTTGCCTTTCTGCATTTGATGATAAGTTTTTTATGCCATAATATAGTGTTAATTTTTGTATAGATAGCACAAAACACTGAGAAAAATGTATATTCCTTTCTATCCTCTGTTCAGTTTCCTTTTCTAACTTGTGTAAATTTTTTATTTAAAATTTAAATTCAAAGTAGAAAAAGAAAATAATTGCCGTGTGCATAGCAGAACATGAGAGGATTCAAAATAAATTTCCATTTCAAGAGAGTCTGAATAATAAATACCACATATTGTGTTCAGAGCCGTATATCTTTTGCTTTTTTTGTACTCCATTGTACACCTCTTACTTTATTCTTTTATCCTCCTTTTTTCCTTTCAAATCCCTGAAGAAGGCTACAATTAAGCATGGGTATATTTATATACACACATATCTTTCACCTCCTTCTCTTTCCTTTCATTTTTTCCCTCTTCACCAGTGTTTTGCATCTGACCATATCCTCTCTAATCCACTCTTCCTTCCATCATCTCTTATCCCCTCTCCCCTTCTACCTTCAGTATAAAATCGATTTATATACTCAATTGAGTATGTAGTTTATTTCTTCTTTACAATAATTTCAATAAAAGCAATGTTCAAGTAATATCTCCCATCCTATCTTCCCCTCTACTGTAATATGTCTTTTGTGCCTCTTCATATGAATTAATTTACCCCATTTAACCTCTCTTTTCCCTCTTCTCCCAGTGCAGTCTTCTTTGTCTTACTTAATTTGGTTTGTTTTAAGATATTCTATGAAAGGCATTTTATACCTCCATCTTCTATGCATATATTCTTCGTCTCTCTTCTCTAATGGTATAGTTCCTAAGAGTTACAAATATTACCTTCCTGCCTAAGCAGTTTGGCCTTCTTGATTACCTTATGTTTTCTGTTTCTTGTTTAACTTTTTATGTTTCTCTTGAGTCCTGGATTTGAAAATCCAGCTTTCTCTTCAGCTTTCTAGTCTTTTCATGAAGAATGCTTGAAAATCATTTATTTCATTTAATATTCTTTTTTCCCCTGAAGGATTATGCTCAGTTTCACCGGGTAGGTGATTTAGTTGTAATCCTTGCTCCTTTGCCTTCCAGACTATCATATTCTAAGCTTTCAGATCCTTTCATAGAAGAGATCCTTTGTATTTCTGACTGTGTCTCCACTCTATTTTATTTGTCTCCTTCTGGCTGCTTGCAGTATTTTCTCTTAGACCTGAGAGTTTTGGAATCTGGCTATAATATTCTTCGTAGTTTTCATTTTGGGATATTTCTCAGGAGATGAGAGGCAGATTTTTTCAATTTTTATTTTATTCTTTGATTCTAGGATATCAAGGCAGTTTCTTTTTTTGTATTGCTTTTTTATTAAAGTTTTTTATTTGCAAAACATATGCATGGGTAATTTTTCATCATTGACCCTTGCAAAGCTTTCTGTTACAAATTTTTCCCTCCTTTCCCCTACCCCTTCCCCTAAATGGCAGGAAATCTAATACATGTTAATTATGTTAAAATACTTGACAAATTGGATATGTGTATACATATTTATACAGTTATCTTGCTGTACAAGAAAAATTGGATCTATGAGAAAAAAAATCCGAGAAGAAAAACGTGATGCAAGCAAACATCAATAGAAAGCGTGAAAATGCTATGTTATGGTCCACCCTCAGATCCCATAGGCCTCTCCTTGGGTGTATATGGCTTTCTTCATCACTGAACAACTGTGGAAGTGGTTTGAAACATCTCATTGTTGAAGAGAACCATGTCCATCAGAACTGATCATCATATAGTCTTATTCTTGCCATGTATATTGATCTCCTGGTTCTGCTCATTTCACTTAGCATCAGTTCATGCAAGTCTCTCCAGGCATCTCTGAAGTCATCCTGCTGGTCTTTTCTTATAGAACAATAATATTCCATGACATTCATATACCATAGTTTATTCAGCCACTCTCCAATTGATGGGCATCCATTCAGTTTCCAGTTTCTAGCCACTACAAAGAGGGCTGCCACAAACATTTATCAAGGCAATTTCTTGAAATATGATGTCCAATTTTTTTTTAATTTTATTTTTTTTATTTGCAAAACATATGTATGGGTAATTCTTCAACATTAACCCTTACAAAGCTTTCTGTTACAAATTTTCCCCCCTATTCCCCACCCCTCCCCTTGATGGCAGGATATCCACTACATGTTAATTATGATAAAATACTTGGATGTCCAATTTTTTAAAATGGCTTCCAGGTAATCCAATAATTGATAAATCATCTATCCTGGATATGTTTTCCAGATTGTTTTTTCCAGTGAGATATTTCACATTTTTTCCATTTTTTAATTTTTTTAAAATTTAGTTTGCTGTGCTGGGGTTCATGGTACCTTCCAACTGATTTGCTGCACTGAGGGGGGTGTTTGCAGCTGGCATGTTCTGCCTGGACCATGTTGTCTTACAGCTCCTTTGCTGGGGCACAGCATGCTGCTGGCTTGTCCAGATGCTGCCTGCACTGTATTTTCCCTTTACCTGAGTGAGACAGATCTTTCCTACAAACCTTCTAAATTGTCTTGGGCTAGAAAGTTGTTTCACCTTATCCTTTTGTTGGTTTTGCTACTTTAGAATTCATTTTAAAATATTACTTTATAGTAGCTTGGATGTGAATTTGGGAGAATTCAGGTAGTTCCTGACTTTACTTCACCATCTTGGCTATTTTGAACACAAGTTATATATGTTTAAAAAAAGTTAAAGATTTACATTAATAGATAGGAAAGACATTAGTCAGAAAAGGAAGCAGTGTGACAGTGATACTTATTGTAATTTATTTTTAAAGCTTTTTAAAAAATGCCTTTAAATATCCTTTTCCCACATTCTTCAGTATCTCACCATGGTGTGAAAGTGACCCTATGCCCTCTCAGAGGCTGGGACAGACTATATTTCTGACCTTTGAAAGCCAACTTAGCTAAATTCATAAAAGTTTGTCACTGGCCACCCAGTGATTTAATTCAACAAATATTTATTAAGCACTGATGCGCTTAATTCTGGGTGCAGGAGATACAAAGGCATATGTCTCCTGTATGTGTAATATGGCTATGGCACAAACTCTTTTCAGGGAAATTACAATCAAATAAAAGGAAAGACCTTCGTTCAGGAACTATTAGGCAGAGGAGAATGTGGCTGATATAAAGAAAAGATGTAGGAAAAAGGTGGGTAGGAATTTGATGGAGAGATAATTATGTTTGGAAAGGGAGACATGATGGTATTATGGGAAGATGATGGGGGCCTAGTAGAGAACAAGATAAGGAGAGTAGTCTATTTTAGTGTAGCTGGAATTTTGAGTATGTGAAGAAAAGTTTTAGTTAGAGCTGAAAATGTACATGGGAGCCAGGTTGGGGAACGGTTTGAATGCCAGAATTCGATAATGACTTTTTTTAAAGTGTGCTAACTCTTGAATCTGATATGTGGAAGAACATGTGAAGGGATTCTTAGGTTTTGATGGTAGAACAGTGCCAGTGAAACAAGGTATCCTGGGAAGAAATAATTTTGATGATTTATATAGCATTTATATAGTGGATTAAGGTTTACAAAGTACTTTATAGGTGTTATCTCCTTTGATGTTTACAACAACTCCTCTGGGGTCAGTAGAGAAGGAACATATTTTTTGACCATGAGAAACTCCCCTCATAGAAACACCCCACACCAGTGTATAGCACTTGCCTAGTGGTCGGTAACACAGCAAGTTAAATGTTAGAGACTGGATCAGAACTCCAATCCCAGTATTCTGTCTACCAAGCCACACTGACTTCCGGTAGAACAGATACTACACCCTTTTGATAGATAGGGAAACTGAGGCATAGAGATGCTTAGTAACATGCCCAGGATCCCATATCTAGTGAGTTACAGATTCATAGATTGAACTCATATTTTCTAACCCAAAATGCAGGACTCTTTGTACCATATCTAAAATAATGTAGATTTAGAAATTTCTGTCTCCATTCTGTGATGATTTCTTTGACCTTTAATATATCTTAGTTATAGTCCATCTTTGTCAGTTTTCCTCAAATTAAAACATTCTTAGCCAAAATTAATCAATTTAGATAAAAATCTGATTCATTTTCTTGCTAATATTTTTAATATTTGTTACCATCAGGCCTTAATGTTATCATGGATCTTATCTACTTACCTCAAGCCACTGCCCCCTCTAGCTGAAGAATTTTGATTAAAAAATTATTCTTCAATACTCCTGCAATTCTGCAACCTCATCACTTTTAGATATGTGCTTTACAATGATGCAGATAGAAACCCATCAATACTTGTTTGATCTGGGCAACTTTTGGCCCTCTCCTTCCAGAAGTGTGCTACACTTGGGCTGCCTAGCGTTCTTCAGGCCTTCTTTGGTGTTCTCTTGACATTGTTAGCATCTTGGCTACATAATTGGAATTACTTTCTTCTCAATTACATATTCCTTTGATGACATATTTTTAATATCATCAAAGTATAATTTTGGTGTGGCAATAACCTTTAATTATGGTAGATCATACTTTCTTTTTAAAAATTTTTATTTTCCCCATTTACATGTAGAAACATTTTTTGGTTATACATGTACATTTCATTGTTTACATATATTCCTATGAAACATGTTGGGAGAAAAAAAATCAGAACAAGAGAGAAAAACCACAAAAGAAAAAAAAAAAACAAGAAAAAAGTGAATATAGCATATGTTGATATACATTCGGTCTCCACAATTGTCTCTTTGTATTTGGATGGCATTTTCCATCCAAAGTTTACTTAGGATCTCCTTGGATCCCTGAACCACTGAGAAGCAAGTGTGTCATAGGTGATTATTGCACAGTCTTGTTTTTGCTATGCACAATGTATTCCTGGTTCTGCTTGTTTCACTCAGCATTAGTTCATGTAAATCTTTCTAGGACTTTCTAAAATCAGTCTGTTCATCATTTTTACAGAATAATAATATTCCATTATTTTCATATATATCTTACTTATTCAGCCATTCCCCAATTGATGGACATCTACTCATTTTGCAGTTCGTTGTCACTGCAAAAAGAGCTGCTACAAACATTTTTGCACAAGTGGGTCCTTTTCCCTCTCAGATCATGCTTTCTTTTTTTAATTTTATTTTTTTATTTAAGCTTTTTATTTTCAAAACACATGCATGGTTAATTTTTCAATATTAATCCTTGCAAAATCTTGTGTTGCAATTTTCCCCCTTTCTCTCATTTCCTCCCCTAGATGGCAAGTAATCCAATATATGTTAAATATGGTAAAAATGTTTGTTAAATCCAATGTATGCCTACATATTTATACAATTATCTTGCTGCACAAGTAAAATCAAATCAACAAGATAAAAATAAGAAAGAAAATAAAATCCCACAAAAAGAGTGAAAATACTATGTTGTGATCCATATTCAGTTCCCACAGTCCTTTCTCTGGTTGTAGATGGCTGTCTTCATCACAAGATCATTGGGACTGGCCTGAATCATCAGATCATGCTTTTTAAGGCTTTGGTTTAAACATCTTTATACAGAGACATACATGTCAGGGTAAGGATATGAACCTCCTGTTTGCAAACCCAGCTTTCTCTCCATTATACCCCCGGTCATTGTGTCAATCCAGTGCTTCTTCAAGAAGCTTTATTGAACATTTCCTGTGATGTTAGGAAACGTCTTCAAGTCACAAGAATTTTTTTCCTCTAACTTCTTCCTCTAGAATATAAAACATTTGATACAGGACCATGCAAGCACAACAGTGTCATTTGTTGAACTGAAATGTGCTTTCTCTGATTAGACTTTGGGACCTTCAAGGAGCAATCAAGATTAAATTGTTTCCTCTATTGAGAATTCTACCTCTAAGGGTTTTCATAAACTAAGGAGAGTTTTTTTCATTTTTTTCCTTTTTTTTCCCTCCACTGAAGACAGTTGTCATGTACGGAATGGATTTCCCCAGGTCTTTAAGTGGCTATGTTGTCACTGTTGTGATTGTGTGGGATGTGGCTGGAGGATAGAGGTTAATGTTATTGCTTGAATTCCCCTGAAGAGCTCTGAACTTGTAATTAATCCACATGACCTGGGTTTGTTTTCTAGTTTCATTTAATTCATGACCTCTGGGACATGCTCAAATAGTTGCAAATTAAATGAGTCACACAACTCAAAATAGCTCACAGTTGTGGGATACTTTGGCCCAGAGAGAATAAAGTATACAAGTGTGAGATTTTAACTTTGTTCTTAACTAGTTTTTCTGAAATGTGTGTCACCTACTTGCTCTTATACTCCTCAGATTGTAGTCTTAGTCCTTCTGTGAAAATTCTGCTAGGTTATAAATTGTGAATGACTTTTGTGTAAGGCACTTGTTAATTGCAACAGACAGATGCTTAAGAGGCCCCTGGCTTTTATATGAATTTCCCTCAATTTCTTACCACCCTAGGGAAAGGTGGAAAGCAGGCCTTTCCCAAGCCAAAATGGGGTGGTCAGGTTCTTTTCCATGAGGACTACAGGACTATAGGCTACATTCTTCCAACACATAGAAAGCAAAATAGCTAGAAAGTATTGTGTTCTTCTAATACCAATAGCCTCTCTTCAGTAGCCACTAATTCCTCGACTGTGAAAAAGAGTAGTAGAATAATCTTGATTCCATGAGACATGAATGACCCAGAGAGGCATGTGGTATGGTAGAGAGCACAGTGTACTTAAGGTAGAAAGATCTGCGTTCAAATTTTGCTGTTCCAATCCCTAAGGAACTCACTTGACCATTCTATGTGTCAATTTTCTCATCTGTAAAATGGACATAATAATACCACCAGTGTCCGCAGGGTTGTTGTGAGTTTTAAATTAAATAATATCCTTGAAATGCTTTCCAAACCTTATTATTCTAAAGAAGTGTGAACATGAATTTTGATGACCCCAGTAAGTGTGTATATATTCTTTAATTTTAGAAGTTTTTGAGGAGGGAGTAGTCATGGGAGAATGGAGAAAGGTCAAGATCTATAATTAATGATAACTAACAATATCTAACATTCTGCATACACTTAAAAGTTTGCAATGTGTTTTACATACATTCTTAGCTCACTTGATCTTTATAACAATCCTGCAAGGTAGGTGCTATTATCCCCATTTTATAGATGAGGAAACTGATAAAGATTGTGACTTCCTAGGTTCACACAGCTGGTATGTGTCAGAGGAATAATTTGAACCCCAGTTTTCCTCTATCCATTTCAGCCCTGGTTCCTGAAGGTGCTATCTTCTAATTATTTTAGCAGCCAATCAGGGAAAAGAACCCCCTGGTAAGCTGACTAAAATGATTTCATAGATCCAAGTGGAAAGCCAATTGGTTGATGCCATCCTAAGTACAAATAGTTATTTTGGTTAAAGCTTACTAATTTGTTTCTAGCTGACATTATCAGTGTTTTAATTCAACTTTCAGTTGTAGATGGTTACACTGAATTCAAGATATCATTTGTCCCACCAGGAAAACTTACCTACTTGTTTTCATAAATAGTATAGTGAAATGATCCAAACCAGAAATTTCTCTTAGGGTAATGGATTTGGGGGTGACCTTTTCTAGAATGGGAGAGCAGATAGGCAATTGTCTTTTTTATTTCTTTGGAAGTTTTCATTTACTGTAACCTTTCTTTTGTCTTTTTTAAGTAATTGCTTTTTATTTTCAGAATACATGCAAAGATAGTTTTCAGCATTCACCCTTGCAAAAACTTGTGTTTCAATTTTTTTTCTCTCTCCCCTCCTCCCAACCTTAGAGGCAAGTAATCCAATATATATTAAACGTGCAATTCTTATATATATATATATATATATATATATATATATATA
>JAJPUD010005772.1:53463-87555 GCA_023553655.1 Myrmecobius fasciatus
GGCGGGGGGAGGGAAAGGAAAAGCTTGGGAAAAAAAGTTTTTTTTGCAAAGGTCAATGTTGAAAGGTCACTCATATGTTTTGCAAATAAAAAGCTTTATTAAAAAAAGTTTTTGTACAAACAAAATCAATGCAGACAAGATTAGGAGGGAAGCAATAAATTGGGAAATCATCTTTACATTTAAGGGTTCTGATAAAGGTCTCATCTCTAAAATATATAGAGAATTGTCTCATATTTATAAAAATTCAAGCCATTCTCCAATCAATAAATGGTCAAAGGATATGAACAGACAATTTTCAGAGGATGAAATTAAAACTATTTATAGTCATATGAAAAGGTGCTCCAAATCACTATTGATCAGAGAAATGCAAATCAAGACAACCCTGAGATACCACTTCACACCTGTCAGATTGGCTAAAATGCCAGGAAAAGTTAATGATGAATGTTGGAGGGGTTGTGGGAGGGCTGGGACACTGATGCATTGTTGGTGGAGCTGTGAACGGATACAGCCATTCTGGAGAACAATTTGGAGCTATGCTCAAAAAGTTATCAAACTGTGCATACCCTTTGACCCAGCAGCATTTCTATTGGGCTTATATCCCAAAGAAATCATAAAGGAAGGAAAAGGCCCCACATGTGCAAGAATGTTTGTGGCAGCCCTTTTTGTAGTGGCTAGAAACTGGAAATTGAATAGATGCCCTTCAATTGGAGAATGGCTGAATAAATTGTGGTATATGAATATTATGGAATATTATTGTTCTGTAAGAAATGACCAGCAAGATGATTTCAGAGAGGCCTGGAGAGACTTACATGAACTGATGCTGAGTGAAATGAGCAGAACCAGGAGATCATTATACACGGCAACAACAGTACTATATGACGATCAATTCTGATGGACATGGCTCTCTTCAACAATGAAATGTTTCAAACCATCTCCAATTGTTCACTGAAGAAAGCCATATACACCCAGAGAGAGGGATGCAAAATGTGGACCACAACATAACATTCTCATACTCTTTGATTGATGTTTGCTTACATTGTGTTTCCTTTATCTGATATATTGTTTGTGTAGATAAGATTTTTCTTGCACAACAATGATAAGTTTGGAAATATGTATACATATATTCGATTTGCCAATATTTTAACATAATTAACATGTAGTGGATATCCTGCCATCTAGGGGAGGGGTGGCGAGTTGGGGGGAAAAATTTGTAACGGAAAGCTATGTAAGGGTTATTGTTGAAGAATTACCCACACATATGTTATTCAAATAAAATAAAATTAAAAAAAATTATATTCATTATTATTATCACCAGTGATCCTAAACTGATCTTATTTGGAGTCAATTTAGAAATGAATGTGAATGTTTTTAAATTTCCTCTGAGATCCACCTGGAAATTATTTCAATCTATAGAGTCATTATGCTCTGAAAAATCAATATTGTGTTTTTTAAATTGGCTTATAATATCTTAATTGATAAACATTTATTAAGTGCCTGCTCAGTGTCAGGTACTGTACCTAGTGCTCTATTCCCTTGGTTTCCCTATGACTTCCAGAGTCAAATACAAAATGCTGTTTGGCTCTTCATAATCTTGCCCCCTCCTACCCTTCCAGTCTTCTCACACCTTACTCCCCAACATGTACCCTTTAATCCAACAGCACTGGTGTTACAAACAAGACATTCCATCTCTCAGCCCTAGGCATTATATCTGACTCTTCCCTATGCTTAGAACGTTCTCCCTCCTTTTGCTTTGCTCCAACTACTGACCTTTTTGGCTTTTCTTAAATCCTAAATAAAATCCTGCCTTCTCAAGGAAGCCTTCCCCAACCCTTTTTAATTCTAGTGCCTTTCCTCTTTTAATTATTTCTTATTTATTCTGTATGTTACTTGTTTGTATGTATTTGTTCTCGTTTCCTTCATCAGATTGTGAGCTCCTTGAGGGCAGGAATTGCCTTTTTTCTCATTTTGTATTCTCATTGTTTAGCACATGGCCAAATACATAGTAGACATTTACTAAATATTTATCCATTGACTGGGGAAGCAAAGACATAAATGTATCTTCTCAATAACAGAAGGAAAACTGAGAATTGAAGATGGTTGACCAAAAATAGCTACGTTGTTTTTCAGCTGCATTGGTTGGTGAGCCAAATAAAAGGGGAAGGAGACTTTGAGGTACCTGCTCCTTGGTGTGGAGTAGAAAGAAAACAGATGAACATGGGGAGGAGGGGGAGCAGAGTGTGAGGAAGTACATGAGCCACAGGCTTGGTGGGCATCTGTTTTCACACTGACATTCTGCTACGCCATGGGCTGCACAGAAACAAGTGGTACCTGCAAAATCCTCCAGGGACTGGGGATGGATGGACCCTGAGTTTATTTGGAAGAATGCAGACAGAAGATGGGCATGGAAGGTCACACATCAGAAGACTTGGAAGGGCCCTCAGTGACCATCTAGTCCAACCCCCACTTGAACAAGGCTTCCTTCTCCTTCAAAGCCAACAAGTTTTTTTCCCCCCTCCGAAAGCCTTCCAATGATGAAGAGCTCACTACCTTTTGAGGTTACCCAGTACTTCCTTATATGGATATACTTTTTCATGTGAAATTGAATTTTTTAAAATCCCGAATAAAAGATTAGATTGGTTTGACCAGTCTCAGAGTGGCTTATAATTTACAGAGGCCAGCTATACATCCAGGTTTATTGAACTGTAAAATCCTAGTAGTATACTGGTTAAGAACCCATGTCCCAGCAACTTTGCCATTTTCAGTTTTGTCCTCTTCACAAATCAGTCATTTCAGATATCTCATGTTTGAAATAAACTACCTTATTCACATCTGAGAGAGACACACTTTTGACAGGTTCTCTGATTGTAGAATATGGACTTTCATAAGTACTGAAGTGAGACTGCGTGGCAAAGTGGGAAACACTGGACTTCAGTCAGGACGCCTGTAATCCAGGTTCAGCTGTGCTGCTGAGCTAGGCAACCCTGGTTCCTTTAACTCTGGGCTTCTTTTTTTTTATTTGTGAAATTATGGAAATGGCCAAGTTACAGATTCTTAACTTGGGATCCTTGAGGTTTTTTTTTTTATTAATTGCATTATATTAAAATTGGGTTTTTTGTATTTTATTTGTTGTATTTAAAAACATTCTGAAAAGGGGTCGATAAGCTGCTTTTAGCTGCTGAAGAGACCCAGGATATGCAAAATGATTAAGAGCTCCAGGGCTACATGAAATTACACTTCCCTTCCTATTCTAAAATAATCTATGACCCTAAGAAATATCCTTTTTTTCTTACTACTTCTGATTTCAAGGATGTGATCAATTCTAAAATATCTTAAATAAAAAAGGGACAAGGAGAGAGAAGACCTGCCTCATCTCACTTGCTACCAATGGAAAAATATTTTTTCTACTCATTAGTTCTTTTTTAAAAAGCCAGAGAACTTCTCAGGTATCATCCAGTGTTCTAAATCAAATTTGAATTGCATCAGGTAGCTTAATAGTGTTTCTGTTTTAATTTGGTTCACTAGTCCCACATGTACTTTTTTAAAGAGTAAATCAAACATGCATAATTAAATTATGTTACAAGGGTTAAGCAAGAAGGTAGATGTGCTTGTAGGGGTAACACAGCATAGAATTTTGACCTTGACTAGATATATTACAAGAACACTTTGCGTGAATATTTTGGAGATAACTGAAGTTTCTTAACAAAGGCATTTTCAAGTTGAATTTATTTCTGCCCCTCAATCTCTGTAGTCCTTTGGGGGGTATTTGAAAGTCAAAAGGAATCTTGTTTGTGTTCTGGTGTCAGACCCCCAGACTGCCTTCACCAGGGACAATGGAGTGAACTCACTAGATAGAATCAGGTGAACAGCAGTTAAGCTGCTTAGGACTCCATGCATTAGCTGCCTGGGTAGCATTTTGCCTGGGTTCTGAAGCAGCAGCCCAAGACTACAAACATGCCCCCATAGAGACCCTCAGGACACAGACAACTAACACATGCGCTTCTGGTTGTCTTCTTGCAGCTGGTTAAGCATCCAGGCACACACATCATAAAGCCATAAGAGTACAAAGCACTTTGGTTAGCTTATATGGCTATTCCATTTATTTGAAATCTCATTTGGCTTTTGTTCCCAATCTCTTCCAAACACTGTGCATCACTACTGCCAGTGAGTTTGAAGAGTATACCAGCCCTACCCCTTAGCACCATATGTACCTAAATATCCATCATTTTATAACTCAGGTGGGAGCAGACACTTCCAGAGCCCATCTCCAGGCCTCAGCCCCCAGCTGGGTTAATGTTCCTCAGGCCCTGCACTGGTTTCTCTGTGCTCACAGCTTAGAGGGGTGCAGATGTTCTAGTTAACTCAGGGTTAACAAGAAAATCTATTTTAGTTTTGTTTTTGTTATTTAGAATCTTTCTAAAACGATTGCACTGCCCTATTATGTTTAATCCATTGAACATAATTGAATCTAATTTTTGATAGTTGGGGATCTTTGCCTTGGGAAGGTCATCATTCTGAACACTAATTCTCATTGTCCAAGGCTGTTTTGTTTTTTCTTTAAATTAATCCCTGACAGCAAGTTGTTTTGTCTGTCTGAAAGCAATCTCTTTCCTCAAATTTCTCAAAGTATTTGGTCTGGATTTCTCCTCATCACATTCTAAGTTATGTCATACTTACCCTTGTGCATGTCTATTCTCTCTTCTATAGTCTTCTTCCTTTTGCCCCTCCCATAGACTGAGCTTCTTTGTAGGTGACAGTTGCATTTGAATTATGAAAGATGGAAACCAGTTTGCAAAGGGTTTAAAATAGTGAATGAAAAGGAAGAAGTACCAAGATGGCTTTTTGATGAGTTTACTAAGAGCTATATAGGATGACAAGGTCTAGTAAGACTGGAGAGACTTGAGAATGTAGGTAGCAGGGAAAAGACCAGTAGATAGACAGAATAAATGGGGATTATAGGCACTCTGAAGAAGATGGGAAGGAGTGAGATCAAGGGTACATATAGAAAGTTTGGTCTTGTCAAGTGGAAGGAACATCAGGTCATCAGATACTGGAATGAAGGAGGAGATAATGGAATATGATGTAAGAGTTATGCGAGAAGAAGGACCTTCCTGGTGAATGGCTCCAGTTTTTGAAAATGAAGCATGAAATGAAGTCCTCAGCTGTGAGGATTAGAGGAAAGGGGAACCATGGGAAACTTCAAAAGAGAAGAAAAATTTTAATTAGGTGGTAACATTAGAATTGCTTTACTGTGATGATAGCCCAATTGATATTAACTAAGAAATTTTTAGTGAGCCCAAAACAATTTTGTGACTTCTTCCCATTCTGTTCAGCAGAATATGAATTGAAATAATATAGGCAGATGGTAGGAATAATCCAGGTTTGGGGTGTGACAAGGTAATGAAATTTTAAATAGAGTAATAATTTGGAGTTAAATTAGTTGGTTCTCCAACAATTCAAGAGGGGGTAGAGAGGAGAGTATGGTTAGAGCAGAGGCAATGGACTGAGGTAACACTAACAGAGTGAATGCCATAGTTAAGATAAAGAATAGGGTTAGGAGAAATGAGGCAAAGGGAGAGACAGAAAGATTATGAATAAATAAAGGAAATTCAGAGTTCTTAAATAAGGAAGTGGAACACTTATCACAGGCAGCAATATCATGGATATGACCATCTCTATGTATAGGTAAGGTGGAGGGGAGAAGTGGGATATGGGTGTTGAATGCAACTATATTGTGACTACAATACAAACTACATCTGCCTTAGAGCTTGGTTTTTTAAAATTAAATGTTATCTTACCCTTTATTTGTTTAAATTCAAAAAAAAATTCAGTTCTAAATTATCTCCTTCCTTCTACTCCCTCCCCTACCTATTGGGAAAGCAAGAAATATTATACTCATTATGCAGATGAAGTCATATAAAACATATTTCTTCATTAACAATGTTCCAAATAAAAAAACCAAGAAAATATGCTCCAGGATGTACTCTCAATTGATCCTCTCTCTGGAGGCCAGTCTGATTTTTATATTATTAGGTCTTTTGGAGTTATGTTGAATTATTGTATCGATTAGAGTTGCTAAGTCTTTCATAGATGATTATAGTATTGTTGTTACTTTGTAAGTTTTTCTCTTGGTTCTGCTCACTTCACTTTGTATTTGCTCATGTAACTCTTCCCAGGTTTTTCTGAAACTATCTCCTTCATCATTTCTTATAGTGAAATAGTGCTATCATCCCATTCATATACTTTAAATTATTTAGCTGTTCCTTAGTTGATGAGCATTCCCTCAGTTTCCAGTTCTTTGCCACAACAAAAAACCGCTGTTATGTTTTTTTTTAAATTTTGATAAAATTTAATTTCTTTTAATGATTTAGAGCATTTTTTCATATGACTAGTTTGTTTAGAGTTTTTCCCCCACTAAAAACTGCCCATTCACATCCTGTGACTTTATATGACTTGGAGAATGCTTCCTATTTTTATGAATATGACGCACTTTCTCTCTCTCTCTCTCTCTCCCCCTATACATATATATACATATATATATATATACATACATGTGTATGTATATATATTTGAAAAATGAGACTTTTATCAGAAAAACTTATGGCAAATCTCCCCCCATTTTCCTGCTTTTCTTCTAATTTTGGCTACACTGGTTTTGTTTGTACAAAATCTTTTTAATTTAATATAATGAAAATTGGGAATCTCTCTTGTGTTTGGTTGTGAACCCTTCATCTTTCAATAGATTTGACAGATAATTTTTTCCATGCTCCCCTAATTTACTTATGATTTTTACCCTTTATGTCTAAATCATGTACACATTTTTAAGCTCTGTCTTGATATATGATGTGAGTTGTTAGTCTGTGCCTAGCTTCTGCAGACTGCTCTCCAGTTTTCCCAGCAGTTTTTGTCCTATCGTTCTTGTTCACAGCTGGAATCTTTGGGCTCAATAAACATTAGGCTGCTGTGATCATGTATTTCTGTACCTAATCTATTCATTTGGTAAACCACTCTATTTTTTTATCCAGTAAGAAATTATTTTGGTAATTGACACTTTGTAGTATACTTTGAGATATAATTTTGCTAGACTCCCTTCCTTCACTTTTCCCCGTGTTGATTTCCTTGATATTCTTGACCTTTTGGTCCTCTAGATGAATTTTAATACTTTTTTAGCTCTATATAATAATTCTCTGATTCTTTAATATGGCACTGAACAAGTAAATTAATTTAAATAGTATTGTAATTTTTGTTAGTCTGTACATGAGCAATTAATATTTCTCCAGTTGTTTAGATTTGTCTTTATTTGTGTGACAAATGTCTTATAATTGTGTTCATGTAGTTTCTGGTTATGTCTTGGCTGGTAGACTCCTATTTTATACTGTTGTCACTTTAAGTGAAATTTCTACTTTTGCTGGACTTTGTTAGTAATATATAGAAATGCATATGATGTGTGGGGGTTTATTTTACATCCTGCTAATTTACTAAAATAGTTAATTATTTCTAGTACTTTATTAGTTGACTCCAGCATTATCTAAGTATGCCAGCATATCATTTGCCCAAAGTAATAGTTTTGTTTCCTCTTTGCCTATGCTTATTCCTTCAGTTTTTTCTTCTTTTATTGCTATAGCTAACATTTCTATACAATATTGAATAATAGTGGTGATAAGAGACATACTTGTTTCATCCCTAATTTTATTGGGAGAGCTTTATCTTCACTACAGATAATGTTTGCACTTGGTTTTAGATACTATTTATCACTTTAAGAAAAGCTACTTTGGACATGGTTCTCTTCAATAATGAGATGTTTCAAACCAGTTCCAGTTGTTCAGGGATGAGGAGAGTTATGTGCACCCAGGGAGAGGCCTGTGGGATCTGAGTCTGGACCACAACGTAGCATTTTTACACTCTATTGATGTTTGCTTATATTATGTTTTCCTTCTCAGGTTTTTTATTTTTATTTTTTTCTCTTCCCTGTACAGCAAAATAACTGTATAAATATCTATATACACATATTCTATCTGTCAAATATTTTAAAATAATTAACATGTATTAGACTTCCTGCCATCTAGGGGAAGGGGTGGGGGTGTAGGAGGGAAAAATTTGTAACAGAAAGTTTTGCAAGGGTCAATGTTGAAAAATTACTTATGCAAATTTTTTTTTCAAATAAAAAGCTTTAATTAAAAAAAGAAAAACTCCTTTGTTTCCTGTGTTGTTTAGGGTTTTTAATAGGAATAGGTGTTATATTTTGTCAAAACCTTTTTCTTCTTCTGTTGAGAAAATCACATGATTTTTGTTGGTTTAGTTTTTGATATGGTCAATTATGCTGATAGTTTTCCTGATAATTGAGCCTGAATATCTGAATTCCTAGTATAAATCTCACCTGGTCATACTATATGAGCTTTGTAATATATTGCTGTAGTCTTCTTGCAAATATTTGATTTTTTGACATCAATTTTCGTTAGGGAAATCCGTTCATAGTTTTCTTTCTCTGTTTTTTCTCTCCCTGTTTTAGATATAACAAACCATATTTGTGGGGCAGTTAGGTGGCCCTGAGTCAGGAGGACTCAAATCCAGCCCCAGACATTTAGCATGTACTAGCTGTGTGACTTTGGGCAAGTCACCTAACCCTGATTGCCTCACCCAAAATAAACAAATAAAACAGATTTGTGTCATATAAGAAATTTGGTAGGACTTCTTCTTTACCTTTTTCTTTCCAAACGCTTTTTATGATATTGGAATTAATTATTCTTTAAATGTTTGGTGGAATTTGCTTGTAAATCCATCTGCTCCTGGGTATTTGTTCTTAGAGAGCTCATTTATGGTTTGTACAGTTTCTTTTCCTAAAATAAAGTTATTTAAAGCATTCTATTTCTTTTGTTAATTTGGGCAGTTTATATTTTTGTAAATATCTATTCCTTTTATTTAGATTATCAATTTTATTCGCATTTAATTGGGCAAAATAGCTGCTGATAATTGCTTTTTTTTCATCTTAATTTGCTGTGTATTTCACCTTTTCATTTTGGAGAATCTACTCTATCTTACATTGACATGTTGAGATAAATTTTCCAACAATTAGTACTATGTAGCTCACAAATTTTGGTATGTTGCCTCATTGTCATTACTTTTAATGAAATCATTGATAGTTTCTCTAATTTGTTTTTTGACTCACTTATTCTGTAGGATTAGATTATTTAGTTTCCAATTAGTTTCTAATCTATTCTTCAAAGATCCTTTATTGAATGTAATTTTTATTGCATTGTGGTTCCAAAGTGTGCATTTAATATTTCTGTTTTTCTATATTTGTTTCTTAGGATTTTATGCCCCTCTATATAGTCAGATTTTTAAAGTATATATACAGCTGAGAAAATGGTATACTCCTTTCTGTGCTCACTTGATATTCTGCAGAACTCTATCATACCTAATTTTTCTAAAATTCTGTTCATCTCCTTAACTCACTTTCTTGGTTAGGTTAATCTAGATCTGAGAAGCATAAATTGAAGTTCCTCCAATAGTATAGTTCTATTATCTCTTTTATCCTGTAATTCATTTAACTTTTCTTTCACAATTTTGGATACTGTGCTATTTGATTCATATATGTTCAATATTGATATTAATTCATTGAGTATGGTACCTTTTTGCAAAATGTGGCATCCTTCCTTATCTCTTTTTTTTAGTGTTTTTTTGCTTTTATTTTATCTGAAATCATAATTGTTATTCCTATTTTTTTACTTAAACTGAAACATAATAGATTCTGTTTCAGCCCTTTATTTTAACTCTTTGTGTTTTTGTGTTTTAATTGTGTCTCTTGTAAATAACATATTATTGGATTCTTATTTCTCATTTTTTCTTCTAGTTTCTTCCATTTTCATTTTCACAGTTATAGTTTCTATGTATTTCCCTCTATCCTGTTGTTTTCTTTTTATACTCTTTTTTGGTTACCTTACCTTTCCCTACAAGTCTGATTCTGGCCACTGCCTCCCTTAATCTACTATCCCTCTTATTACTCTTCTCTTTTCATCTTAGTCCCTTTCCCTTCTGCTTTCCTGTGGGATAAAATGATTTTCTGTATCCAACTATGTATGCATATACATTCTTCTATTCAAATGTGAGTGAGGTTCAAAATTTGTTGCTCTCTACTTCCCATTTTCCTCTCCATTGTGAAAACTTCCTTGTATGCTGTTTTTATGTGAGATAATACCCATTCTTTCTCTCATTTCACCTTTCTCCTTTTGCATCCCTCCTGCTGCTGTCTTTCATTGCTCCCCATCATCCCACAGCTGCTAGTGCTACTTCTGTAGCATCATGGTTCTAACCAGCCCCTACTCTAGCTTTTGCAGACCTGTCTTGCTATTTCCCTAAACTGTCCTTGGCTGAAAAAAATGGCTCATTACAACTTTTTGTTCTTTTTTCCACTCAACATTTGGTTTGATGAACTTTTAAAAGTTGTTTCATAGGAATGGCTTGAAGAAATTTGGCAAAAATGCTGACTTCATTCAAGCATATTTTCTCTACCCTCTAGAGGTTGTTAAGGTGCTTTTAGTATGGTAAAAGTTGCCATTGTGGAATTTGGCAACAAGGAGTGGTAGATGAACCCAATTTAATATTTGGTTTTGTTTCAGGGTGGGCACTCAATAATAGTAATAGCATTTCATGTTTCTCTGCCATGTACAGGTTTATGATATACTTTCCTCCCAACCACTTCATATGGTAGGTAGTGCCAGTTTGAGTTTTCTCATTTTGAAGATGAGAATAGTGAGGCTCAGAGAAGCGATTTGTTTGAAGACACACAAAGTGGATGAGATTTATTGTGCTTAGTGCTTTATAAATATAATGTCACTTGATCCTCAGAACTACCTTGCAAAGTAGCTAAATCTCCCAGGGTAGGGGCTATTATTATTCCCCTTTGACAATTGAGGAAACTGGCAGAAAGAGGTTAAAATTACTTGCTTGGATTTGAACTCACTTTTTTGGGACTCAAGTCCCAGCACTCTAGCCACTATATCACTTTGTTGCATCATTTCATCATGTAGCTACTATCCATGACATAGCCCCAGCCTAGGGATGTCACAGACATTTCCAGTAGGAATTTAAAGCAAGAAATCTAGAGAGCTCTCTAATTTAGGGGATATTGCCTTTAGACATATGAAAATGAAGGGTTCAAAACTCTTCCCACTTCACTAGCAGAATCCTAGAATGATATACTTCATCCTAAACAACATGGAAGAAAACATCTTCATAGTTTCTTTAGAACTTCTCTCTCTTAGAGGTTTCAGTGGTGCTGGCCCTCTCACCTCTGGTACAGCCAATTCCCTCTCAACTAGAGTTATACCTGGTCATGGCCTTTCCTGAATCAATTAGGAAGGACCCACCCACACCACATGGGAGATAACTTCCTTGTTTTGTTGTATTTTTTGGTGGTGACTAATGCATATTGTCCGAGGTATTTTTTCATTCAATCTGCAAGCATTTATTAAGTGCTCACTATATGTACATCACCATATTAAGCATTCTTTTTGTTTAGATCTTTGATTTCATTAATTTATGTAACTCCCATGAGGAGATTCCCTTAACCAGTAGAGGTTAACAACTATTCTATAACTTACAGCTTTAGGGAGTTGCCTGGGAGCTGAGAGGTTAAGTAATTTCCCTGGGATAGCAGAGCCAAAATAATACTTCAAATCAAATTTTACTAATTTTAAGAGTAGTGTTACTGGTCATCACCATCCCCAGCTAAGATACACATACATGCAATAAGCAGAAGAAGGTATCCCGTGTGTTGGGTGGATTCTTCCTGGATGGTTTTTGGTTGGTTCCAGACTGAGAAGGTGTTACATATAGATTGGAATCATATCTCAGTTTCCAAAATATCAAAGCACCAACTGAACAGAGTCTGTCCATCTCTCTGTCATTCTTCACTCTCCTGATATGAACAGCCTACCCTCCTTTTCTTGTCACATGTGTTATGGAAGGGTCAGTATTGGGCCTATAGAATGAAACTGAAAAAATCTTTTTGGGTTTTGGAGTTGCACTTTCCATCTCCCTTTGCCTAGTGAGACAGACAGCTGTCACTGTTAGAAAGTTAATGGCACATCAGTAACATCATGAACTCTCTGGACTGTGCAGCTCGGCATCTGGACCTGAAGAGATGAAGTCAGCCTCAGAGTCACTCTAGCCTGGAAATGATTTCATTGAGCTGCAATGCAGATGGATTAATTCCAGTACCGTAAAGTCAACAGAGTTGAACATTGGCTACATCACAGTCTTCATTACTGTGGTCTGGATCAGGTTTTGATGAAGTAATTTCCCTTGAGTTTAGCACTTACAAAACATATAGGGCGTCCTTCTTGGATTGGACTTGAGATCGGCCTTCCCTTCCCCCAAGTTCAGTAAATTGGTCTTTATCAGTTGCACATGGACCTCTATGATTTGGAATTGTTTCAAACAAGACCCATATGTTTTGTTGCACTCAATGCCCAAACAATCGGATGCATGAAATAAGATTCATTTTTTTGGCACAGGTGATGGAATTAATAACAAATGATATAACACTCACTGTGAGGACCTTCAGTGTAGCACGGCACTAGGTAACTGAAGTTTTCATAATGGATGACCCATCCCTTTGCCGAGGAGTCTGTCACCGCGTCCTTCCCATTAAGACAACTGCTTCAAATTCCAAAGCCTCCAAAATGGACTTGTTATTGCAGGGAGTGGGGACAACCCTCAAGGCTTGGGCAGTAAGGGATTAGTCAGATCTCATTGTCCTGCCTCATTGTCATAGGCTGTAGTCTTTGGGTTCCCAAAGAAAAGAAGCGTTTTAAATAGAAAAAAAGAAAATATTATCCAAGACCACAGCTGAAAAGATGGAATGAGTCCTCAGTATATTCTGTTCTGAAACAAAGGAATGTGCAAAAACTGTTGTTTTTCCGGCTTCCTCCCAAACCTCTGCATTCCTTATCAGACCAAAGGAAAGCAGCCTAAAGCAGGCCCAAGTATAGTCACAGTTTTTGGTTTTCAATTGAGGCTGGGGGCGGGGGCAGGGAAGGGAGTGGGGAGAGGAAATAGCCCCCGATGGTACAAATTAATATCCTCCATTGTGCCTCGTGAGTGGAAATATTCAGACCTCATATGGCCAATATAGTAGAAAGAGCCCTGCATTTGCTGTTGAGTGATCTGCTTTCAAATTTTGTCTCTGTATGGCCCTAGTCAAGCCATTTCACCTCACAGAGCCTCAGTTTACTTATTTGAAATGAAAGGGTTAGACTAGATGACTTTTAAGATCCTTTTTAGCTCTAAATCTATAATCCTATGCGCCTATCTCATAATCCAAGATTTCTATATTGGTTCTCATAACATAAGCATTTGTCCAGCATTTTCATGTATTGGGCACTGTGTTGGGAACTAGAGGATACAGGGAAAGTTAAAAAAAAGTGGCCTCTGATTTCAAAGAGCTTATCTTCTAATCGAGGATATATAAAATACATACACAGTAGAAGATGACCTTAGAGGGGAAGTCACTAGAAACGGTGAACAACTTTTCAGAGTGGGAGACAGCCAGGGCAAAGTTGTAGAAAAGACTGCAAAGAGAGAGAGACATCAAGCTGTGAAGATTTGAAATGCTCTATTTGATCCTGCATTTAATAGTAAGCCACTGGAGTTTGTCAAGTATGTTATTGATATGGTCAGATCTGTATTTTAGCAAAATCAAATTGGCATTGAATGAAGCTAGAATGGAGTGGGGAAAAACTTGAGAAAGGGAGAGATTAGGAAGCTATTACAATGGTACAGGCAAGAGGTTGTAAGGACCTAAACTAGAATGGCGACTGTGTTAGTGGAGAAATATAATAGAAAATAAAGCAAGATTTGGCAAGGAATTGGAGATGTGGGATGAGTAAGATTAAACAATGAAGTTGTCAGTCTGTGATGAGGATAATGTTGCTCTAGAGGTTAACAGGGAAATTAGGAGGAGAAAGAATTTGGGAGAAAAGATGAGTTCAGTTTTAGAAATGTTGAATTTAAGGAGTTCAAGAAGTCTACTAGGAAGTTGTCGATGATGTACCATGGAGTTTAGGAAAAGAGTATAAGGCCAGATACCCGGGTCTGGGAATGATTTGCATAAAGAAGATAATTGTACACAAGGGAGATCATGAGATCCCTATAGAGAGGAAAGAGGAGATGACCCAGGCAGAGCCTTGGGGGACACCCATTGCTTAGTGGACATGACTTTGATGAAAAATCAGCAAAGATTTTACTTCAAAAGTGGTTAACCAAGAGATAGCAAGATCCTGGATACTCAGAGAGAAGAGAGTATTAAGGAAAAGAAGAGGGTTGGTAGTGCTTTACAGAGATCAAAGATTATGAATAAGAAAGAGCCGTTGGTTTTGGCAATTAAGAGAGTTTCATTTGAATGAGACTGGAAACCATACTACGTGGAGGACTAAAAGAGTAATTGCTGAGAGAAAAGAGGCACCTGTTGTAAATGACTTTTTCAAGATTTTTCTCTGAGAAGGAGAGGAAAGATATAGGATGATAGATATGGTTGGATCAAGTGAGGACTTTAAAATATGTGGCAGACATTCTCTAATTGATAAATGGTCAGAGGATATGAATAGACAGTTTTCAGATGAAGAAATTAAAAATATTTCTAGTCACATGAAAAGGTGTTCCAAATCACTATTGATCAGAGAAATACAAATTAAGAGAACTCTGACATACCCCTGCACACCTCTCAGATTGGCTAAGGTGACAGGAAATGATAATGACGAATATTGGAGAGGATGTGGGAAAACTGGGACTCAGATACATTGTTGGTAGAACTGTGAATGGATCCAACCATTCTGTAGAGCAATTTGGAACTATTCTCAAAATGTTATCAAACTGTGCATACCCTCTGACCCAGAAGTGTTTCTATTGGGCCTATATCCCAAAGAGATCTTAAAGGAAGGAAAGGGACCCACATGTGCAAAAATGTTTGTGGCAGCCCTTTTTGTATTGGTTAGAAACTGGAAACTGAATGGTTGCCCTTCAATTGGAGAATGGCTGAATAAATTATGGTATATGAATGTCATGGAATATTCTTGTTGTGTAAGAAATGACCAGCAGGACAATTTCAGAGAGCCCTGGAGAGACTTACATGAACTGATGCTAAGTGAAATGAGCAAAATCAGGAGATCATTATACATGGCAACAACAAGACTATATGATGATCAATTCTGATGGACATGACGCTCTTCAACATTGAGGTGATTCAAACCAGTTCCAATTGTTTAGTGATGAAAAAAGCCATATACACCCAGAAAGAAGACTGTGGGAACTACGTGCGGACCACAACATAGCATTTTCACTCATTCTGTTGATGTTTGCTTGCATTTTGTTTTCCTTCTCAGGTTTTTTTTCCTTGCAGATCTGATTTTTCTTGTACAGAAAGATAACTGTATAAATATATACATACATTGGATTTGTCATACATTTTAACATATTTAACATGTATTGGATGACCTGCCATCTAGGGGACTGGGTGGGGGAAAGAAGGGAAAAATTTGGAACAGAAAGTTTTGCAAGGGTCAATGTTGAAAAATTACCCATATAAATTACCCAAATAAAAAGCTTTAATAAATTTTTAAAAATCAAGTTAAAAAATAAAAAAAATAAAAAAATGTTTGTAAACTGTAAGGAAGGAGCCATGTAATATGAGTCTTAAAGGAGGAGAGGTTGCTAAATGATGGCAGTAGTGGGAGATTCTGGAACACATGTACTTTTAGGTTTTCACTTCTTACATTTATTTTATGTGTCCTTATGTACTATCTTCCTCAAAAGACTATAAGCTTCTCAAGGGAAGGGGATGTATGATTTTTGTTTTTATTAGTTCCATTGCCTGACACATAGTTGGTGCTTAGTAAATGCCTACTTATTGATTGGTTGATCATCTTTATGCTATGATGAGTTGACCATACCAGCATATATAGAATGAAGAAATTGACAGTTTAACTGTAATAACTAACCAGTACTTTTAAAGAGTTAGTTTGGTTCACTTCATATGGTACTGAAAAAAATTTTTAGCCATCATAAAACATTGGCAATTGTACTAATTTTACGTATCTATTCCTTCAGTAATAATAATAGCTGAAAAGAACTGGAAAGTGAATGGCTGCCCATCAGTTGGGGAATGCTGAATAAATTATGGTATATGAATGTAATGGAATATTATTGGTCTGTAAGAAATGATCGGCAGGCTGATTTCAGAAAGGCCTGGAGAGATTTACGTGGACTGATGCTTAGTGGAGTAAGTGTAACCAAGAGAGCATTGTATACAGCAACAACATGATTATGCAATGATCAACTTGGTTTTTTTTTAATAAGATGGTAATTCAAGGCAATTTCAAGACTTGTGAGGGAAAGCCGCCTGCATCTAGAATGAGGATTGTAGTGACTGAATGTGGATCACAATAAAGTATTTTTACCTTTTTTGTTGTTGTTTGCTTTTTTTCTTTCTCATTTTCCCCTTTTGATCTGATTTTTCTTGTGCAACATGATAAATGTAGAACTATGTTTAGAAGAATTGCACATGTTGAACCTGTATTGATTTACCTGCTGTCTAGGGGAGGTTGGTGGGGGGAAGGTAGGGAGAAAAATTTGGAACAAAAAAGTTTTGCAAGGGTGGATATTGAAAACTATCTTTGCATGTGTTTTGAAAATAAAAACTGTTATTATTATTAATACCTGACATTTATATAATGCTTTAAAGTAAAAACATTTTCTATATTATCTTATTTGATCCTCTGAAAAGGAATGCCTGTTTTCGAATGGTATCTGTGAGGTATTATCTCCATTTTGCAAATAAGGACACTGCTTTAAAATGCATCAAGTTTATCAAACATTTCCAGTGTGTTTATTCATGTTTTGGATGCTGTATAGGAGTAGGATAAAGATATAATAGAGATATGAGGTATAATAGAGGTATAAGAGGAATAATATGAGGCTGAAATAATTTCTAGTCAGGTTGGGGAAACAAGACCTATACACATGAAACAATTTAGTGTCCACACAAACAGCATTCGAATTGTTCGGTGTGGCTCAGATGGTCGATACAGGAGGAAATCTTAGGAGGGTGAGCTCAGTATGGGCTGGAGTGGCCAGGAAAGCTTTCCTGGCTGAGGTGAAAATTGATCTAGGCCTTGATGGATGGGTGGAATTTGGAGAGGACTTGAGCATGGAAACATTACAAGCAGGGAAAATGACTTAGTTGTATCTTTATCTTTAATATAAATAATCATCCTGACACATAGCTTACCATTTTTGTTGCTAATGAATGTTGATTTACTTTCCAGTAGAAAGCCAAGTAAGTAGGGGACCATGCTACCTTGAGCTTTTCTCATTATCCTCAAACTGTTTATAAATCTTACCATATAGGCAAGTCAATTAACTTTCAATTTTGGCAAATCAATTTCTTGGGCAGTAGAAAGAAGATATGTTAATACTTATTCACCCTGAATATTGGGAAGTCATGTTGCAGAAGCCAAGTGAATCTCTAGTTGGGGTTACACAACTTCCAAGTGTGATTCTTTCTTTTTCTTTTTCTTTTTCTCTTCTCTTCCTCTTCTCTTCTCTCTTCTATTCTCTCTTCTATTCTCTCTTCTCTTCTCTCTTCTCTTCTTTCTTCTCTTCTCTCTTCTCTCTTCTCTTCTCTCTTCTCTCTTCTCTTCTCTTCTCTTTTTTTTTTTTTCTTTTTTTTTTTTTTTTTTTTTTCCTTTTCCTTTTCCTTTTTTGCTGAGGCAATTGGGGTTAAATGACTTGCCCAAGGTCACACAGCTAGGAAGTATTAAGTGTCTGAGACCATATTTGAACTCAGTTCCTCCTAACTTCAGGGCTGGTGCTCCATTCAATGTGCCACATAGCTGCCCTGAGAGTGATTATTTTCAAGTTTATTTGCTAAGTCAGTAATTGGATTGAGAGAGTTTACTTTGGGCTACGTGATGGCTGAAATGATAATTTGTGGTCTTTTGCGGCAAAGTATCTCAGTTTTAATTTCACCTCTGGCTGCTTCCTTCCTGTTGTTGTACATCCTTTGTGAAGAGGTCCAGGGACATCATGAGCTGGTATCTTGATTTGTACATGAATTGGACTGAAACAAGGCAGAATTGCCCAAAGTTTACAATCTTCCTTTCTCTTCCAGAGTCATTGAAGTTCAGCAGCAGTGGCCTAACTGGCACTTGGACAACTCATTTCACGTAACTTGTGAAATGAGTCAGTTGAATAGATCACCTTTCACGTTTCCCTCAACTTGAAATCTATGAGTTTTTTCTATTTTATGAATGGATTAGCTTAACCTATTCGTTATCAGTGCCTTGCTTTCCACCAATGAATCTTACTTAATAGAAACAATTCTTTGAATATCTAGATAGCCAAATTGGTAACAGTGGTGCATTCTTCCTGCTGACCAATACCTCAGCTGAATCAGGAATTCTAGGACACCAGATTTGGTTCTAAGGGGAGAGAAGTTATCCTAGATAAACAGCATCCTGAAATCCTGAATTTGAATCTCTGTTTCTTTACCTGGTCTCATTGACACAGTCCCTTCTAAGGTTACTTTCCATCTATCTTGTATGTATCTTGCATGAACCTTTTTATATGCATGTTGTCTTTCCCACTTCATTAATGTTCTACTTGGATTTGTGTGTGTGTGTAAGGCAATTGGGGTTAAGTGACTTGCCCAGGGTCATACAACTAGAACTTGTCTAGGGCCAGATTTGAACTCAGGTCCTCCTGATTTCATGGCTGGTATTCTATCCACTGTATCATCTAGCTGCCCCCAGCCTAGACTATTTCAATAGCTTCCTAATTAGTCTGCTTTCTTCTTCTACATGACTGCCAAATTGATACTTTTTTAAGTAAATAATATTTTGGTTTTTTCCAATTGTGTGTAAAGATAGTTTTTGTAAGCACTCTTTTTTTAAAATAAGATTTTGAGTTCCAAATCTTTCTTCATATTATGTTCATGTTATACATGTGCAATCATGTTAAATGTATATTCACATTAGTTATGTTACGAAAGAAGAAACAGAACAAAAAAGGAAAAATCATAAAAAACAAGCAAAAAGGGTATCCTTCAATCAGCATTCACACTCCATAGTTCTTTCTCTGGATGTGGATAGAATTTTTCATCATGAATCCTTTGGAATTGTCTTACATTGTATTTCTGAGAAGAACTCAATCTTAGTTGTTCATCTCACAATGTTGCTTTTAAGGTGTGTGGTATTCTTTAAGTTCTGCTCACTTCACTCAGCATCAGTTCATATAAGTCTAATTGTTTTTTTTTAATCAGCTTGCTCATTATTTCTTGTAGCACAATAGTTTTCCATTACAGTATAAACTTCTACAGCCATTCCCCAATTGATGATCATCAAAGAATTGATTTCCAATTCTTTGCTATTATAAATATTTTTTTGAAAATGAAGATCCTTCTCTCTTCAACAATGAAATGCTTCAAACCAGTTCCAATTGTTCAGTGAAGAAAGCCATATACACCCAAAGAGAGGGATGTGAAATGTGGACCACAACATATCATTTTCATGCTCTCTATTGATGTTTTCTTATATTGTATTTCCTTTATCTGATTATTCTTTCTTGTAGATATGATTTCTCCTGCACAAAAATGATGTGTGGAAATAAGTATACATATATTCGATTTCTTAAGTATTCTAACATAATTATCATGTAGTGGATATCCTGCCATCTAGGGGAGGGGTGGGGAGTAGGGGGGAAAAATTTGTAACAGAAAGCTTTGTAAGGGTTAATGTTGAAGAATTACCCATACATATGTTTTGCAAATAAAAAGTATTAATAAAAAAATGAAGATCCTTTTCCCTTTTTTATGACCTTTGTGGTATAGACCTGGTAGTGGTATTGCTGGATCAAAGAGGATGCATATAATTGCCCTTTGAGCATACTTCCAAATTGTTCTCCAGAATGGTCAGACCAGTTCATAACTCCATCAGTAATGCATTAGTGTCCCAGTTTTTCCACATCTTCTCCAACATTTATCATTTTCCTTTTCTGCCATATTAGCTAAATTGATAGGTATGAGGGGGTACCCCAGAGTTATTTTAATTAGCATTTGGCACTTAAGAATCTTTTTTTACTTGGTACTTTTTATTTGGTATTTAAGAATTTTTTTTTAAAATTTGCATTTCTGTAATCAAGTGATTTAGAGCATTTTTCATTTGATTACAAATAGCTTTAATTTATTCATCTGTACACGGCCTGTTCATATCCTTTGACCTTTTATCAAATAGAGAATGACTTGTATTGTTCTAAATTTGAGTCACTTCTCTATATGCTTTAGACATGAGGCCTTTATCATAAATACTGGCTGTAAAGATGGTTTCTTAGCTCTCTGTTTCCCTTCTAATCTTGGTTGTATTGATTTTTTTTGTGCAAAAACTTTTAAATTTGTTATCAAAATTATCTATTTTGCTTTTCATAATGTTATATCTCTCTTGTTTGCTCATAAATACTATAGTCATTTACTACTGTGTCTTGTGTACCTAACTTATTCCACTTGAGCTCGTACTAGCTAGTTTTGATGATTGCTGCATTATAATATAGTTTTAGTTCTGGTATGACTAGTTTACCTTCCTTTGCATTTTTTTCATTAATTTCCTAGGCATTCTTGATATGTTGTTCTTCCAAATGGATTTTGTTATTTTTCTAGCTGTATAAAATAAACTTTTTGGTGGTTTGGTACGGCACTGAATAAGTAAATTTTGGTATAATTGTCACTTTTATTATGATAGCTCAGCCTACCCACAAGCAATTGACATTTTTTTCAGTTGTTTAGATGTGACTTTATTTGTAGGAAAAGTGTTTTATAATTGTGTTCATATAGCTCCTGGGTTTGTCTTGGCAAGTAAATTCCTAAATATTTTATATTGTTTGCAGGTGTTTTAAGTGGAATTTCCTGTCTCTTGCTACTGGGTTTTACTTATAATATATAGAGATGTTGATACAAATTGATATTCCTAAAGAACAGGTGATCATGTCACCAATTATACCCTGCTCAAAAAGTTTCAGTGGTTCCCTATTGTCTCTAGAATCAAATATAACTTCCTTTGTTTGGTTCTGAATACCTTCACAGTCTGTCTCCAGCCTATCTTTACAGGCTTATTAACACATCACTTTCTCTCATGCGCTCATCCATCCTTCTAGCCAGATTGGACTAAAATATATTTGCCATATAGAATATTCCATTTCCCATCTTCATTGTTGGTATGTTCTCCCTCTCCAACTTCCCCTGGGAACCCTTAAGTCTCTTCAAAGCTCAGCTCAAGTGCCACCTCCTGCAAGAGACTTTTACTGCAACTGTTGCTGGTAATGATGGTGGTAATGAGCCCTAACATTTATAGAGTACCTACTATGTGCCAGGCACTGTGCTAAGCATTTTACAGTCATTATCTCATTTGATCCTTACATCAACCCTGGGAGGTAGGTACTGTTATTATCCCCATTTAACAGATGAGGAAACTGAGGCAGATGGCAGGTAAGTGGTTTGCCCAGTGTCACAGATAGTAACAGGTCAGATTTGAACTTAAATTTTCTTGACTTCAAATATTATGCTGTATCTACTGTACTACCTAGCTTATCCCCTGCTTTAGTGACTCCTTACAAATCATTTGGTATTTATTTCATATATCTATATAAATATATCTGTGGTATGTAAATATAGATATAGATATATGTATATATATATATATATATTTCTATGTACTTATTCCTGTCTCCCATTGGCATCTTGAGGTTAAATGGAGATAGGGACAGGAATAAAAACTATCCCTGTAATTTCATTGGTTTAGGGAACCCTTGATGAGGAAACCCCTTCTACCAAAGCATAGACTCCCCCTCTGCCACTTAAAGTCCTGGACTGGCACCTAAGGCACTGAGAGGTGCAGTGGCTTGTGTAGGGTCACTTATCCAGATGCGAGACCTGAACGTAGATGTTTTTGGCTCTTGGGTTGGCTTTCTTCTACCTACTGTGCATACTGACTCTCTGGAGGGTAGGGACAGTTTCACTTTAGTATTTGTACCACAACAACTGGCATATGGCCTGCTTGGTTTATAGAAGGCACTTGATAAATATTTGTCCAGAGTAATCACCCCTAATAAATTGGTTCGTTTTAGGGGGCAGCGGAATGGCATCCATGTCTAAAGCATACTAGTATTTAAGAATAGCCAGAATCACTTTCATTTCAACCATCATGAAACTCCTTTTGTTTGTATTGACCTTACAATTTATAAAACTCTTTCACATACTGAATCTCCTTTGATTCTTGAAACATGCCTGATAGATCTGATCATTTCACAAAAGAAGCTAAAGCTCAGAAGATTGTGACTTGCCTAAAGTCCCACATCTAGTAAGTGGCAGGTTTAGCAATATACTTTTATGCTTTCGACTGAGGGGAGGAGTCTATATAATTTTTAATAAAATATTTAGAATATATCAAAATTTTATACAATATTTAATAATCTTTGAAATCACTTTGAATTCCGCTTTAATCACCAGATGGTACTGCTATCCACCAGCCCGTTCCTATTCAAGAGGAAGTACATTCAGGAGTCCTATACTCATTGGCTATAATGTTTTGTTGTTGTTTTTTCAGCATAAATGCTAACTCTCTCTGGTTATCATGGTGTAGAGGACCCCAGCTCCATTATTCTCTCTGTATCTACACCAATTTGTTATTCAGAAGGTGGGGATTCATGTGGATTTACCTAATATGAATTGCTTCTTAAGCCCTTGTCCAACCAGTAACTCTCTCTATTCTGAACTTAAGAAGCTGCTGCTTCTTATTGCAGGGTGAGTGTCCCCAACAACTGATTTTGGCAAAGACTGAAGCCTTCTACTTTTCTCCATTCTCTCTCCAGAGCCCTGTAAGGATGGTGATGATAGTATTAATATCCCCATTTTAACAGATAACAAAACTGAAACTCAGAGGTGAATAAATCTACGCAAGCTCTGTTGGCCAAGTGGTAAATTTGGTGCTTGGACTCGGATTTTGTTTACAGACATTGGCATCTCTCTGACCTGGACTGTGGTGTCTCTCTCTGCTGCCTCCTTTTTATCACTTCCCAATGCAGACTTCCCCTTTGACTCATTATGGGATAAGAATGGAGAGGTAGCTAGGAGCCAAATGGTGAAGAGCCTTGAAGGTCTCATTAAGGGTTCTCTATTACTGGGTTTTGAGGAAGAAAGTGACATGGATAGAGCTGTATTTTAAAATTCACTTGGGATAGTCTTGTGTTGTATATGTCTGTTATGTATGCATTCCTGGACTCTTGTTCCTTAGTTGTTTATATCTACATGACTCCAGACATCTAAGTGGTAAGCTTTTGCATTTCTTTTGTACTTTAACCTTTTCAAAGTGTTCTTATGTTTTTAATCTTATTTGATGTGAGGTATGAAGGTCAGGCACGATTATCACTATTTTGCAGATGGTAGTTGGCGTTTCTATAGTACTTGTAGAAGTTACAGAACACTTTTTCATCCATTATCTCATTGGAGTCCTATATAGTCAGTATTATCTTCCCCATTTTAACACATAAGGAAATTGAGGTTCTGAGGGGAAGATATTTGTCTGAGGTCACCAAGCTAACTAAGCAGTAGAGCCAGGATTTTGATTCTTTCTGTACTGCCTTATTATGTCTAGTTATATGAACATTTGGTAAGCACCTCTTTGTACCAGATGCTGAAAAAAAAAGAAAATGAAATGGTCTTGACACAGGGTATCTAAGTAACTTGCTGTAAAGAATGGCAGAGCAGAGGCCAGAATCTGGACAGATGAATTTTATTCTCATACTCTTTCTATTGTACTATGCTGCTTTTTTAAATGAAGAATAAAAACAATTCAGTTAATAGCCAGGATGTGTTTACCAATACCCAGATGTTTGGCACTGCCTAGACATAACATTGACAATCGATGGAACTTTTTATTTTTCCACTGAATATTGGGCCATCATATAGACACAGCTTTAGTGTCTGCTGTTCCATGGTCTCTTCCAAAGCTTCATGGGGGAATGGATTTCGTGATCTATTTTGAGCAGCATAGCCAATTAGCTATGCAGAGATAGGGTATTCAACATAGCCACAAACTGAGTGGAGGCTGAGCAATAATTTTGGTACCTTGATCTGTCCAATCGGCTTCAAAGGCATTATCAGAATCATTCAAACTTGGCCATCTACATGGATCAAATTAACTAGGTAACTGTCCAGTCTCCATTATGTTTTGGATTGTGTAGATAGATGCAAGCTAACAGCTTAGGGAGGCAAATGCTGAAGGAGGGAGGGATTTAAATAAGCTAAAAGCTTTGTGTGGATTAGTAAATACTTTTATGTCATTTATCTGATTCCCCTTTCCTCTGCCCCACCCTAGGTCAGGTTCATCTCTCCTTACTTGGTTTAGGATAGTAGCCTCCCCACTGATCTGTTTGTTTTCAGGCATTCTCTTTTCTAATCCTTATAGCCAATTATTAGAATAATTCTTCCAAGGCACAGGTCTAATGATGTCACTTCCTGATTAACAGCTACTTATTGCTTACAACATAAAATGTGAATTCTTTTGATTATACCCCAAGGCCCTTTACAGTGGGACTCATTCCTTTTGCCATATCTGATATTCTAATCAGATTTGGACTATTAGCTGTTTCTTAATCTTGTCCTTTCTTGCCTCCTTGTACTTCCCCATGTATAGAATGTACTTGCTACTCACATTTAACCTGTTGAAATTGGTTCTGTGCACTTTGTTTTTGTCTCTCTGTAAATTCTCTTCATGATTTCATTAACTTCAATAGTTCAGCTATGATCTCACTTCAGATTCTTCTTAGATATGTATATTGAGTTCTCATCTCTCCCCTGTCCTGCATGTCTAGATGCTTGTTTGCCATCTCTACCTGTGTGTCCCATAGCCATCTAAATATATGTTTAAAATGGAACTTGTTATTTTTTCTCTTAATCCCACTTATTTCCTTACATTCTCTGGTCATCCTTCCTGCCACCTAAAGTGACAGCCTTGAGGCCAATTTCAGCTTTTCCCTCTCTTTCCTTCTGCCTATCTAAGCCCTTGCTGGTCTTGCCAATTTTACCTCCTTGGAACATCTTTCTCTCATCTTCTCTCAACCACCCTAGCTCAGGCTCTCATCACCCTTCCTTGGACTGTTCCAATAGACTACTGATTGATCCCATCTTCCATAGTGCCACCAAATTGATTTTTCTGAAGCACAATTCTGTCACTCTCTTGTTCATGAAACTTAATTAGGTCCCTCTTGCCTTTGGGATAAAACAGAAACTCCTATGTTGGCATTTAAACTCCTTCATGACCTGTATCCATCCTATTTTTTCCAGATTTTTTTCCAGCTTTTGTGTGTGTGTGTGTGTGTGTGTGTGTGTGTGTGTGTGTGTGTGTGTGAAACTGGCCTGCCTGCTCTCGACCATTCCTAACATTCCATCTCTTGATTCTTAATCTTTTTATATGTAGGTTGTCTCATATTCTCGGAATATTCTCTTCTTCATATCTCCCAGCTTCTTGGGGTTTCTAGTTATTCCTAGTTAAATTCAAGGTTCATCTCAAGTGCGACCTCTTATATGGTATCTTTTCCGATCCATGCAGTTATTAGCTAGCTCTTTTGGCCCATTCCCAAATAGTTTGTGTTTATTTTGAGTATATCTTTGTATATTTATGTTTTTACATGTAGTTTTTTCCTAGTGCAATGTCATCTTCTGAGTTCAGTAAATATTTTCATTTATGTTTTTGTGAACCCCATGGCCTTGTATCATGCTTGGCACCAAGTAGATGCTCAAAACTTTTTTTGAGGGTTAGCTAGGTGGTGAAGTGGATAGAGTATTGGTCCTAAAGTCAGGAGGACCTGAGTTCAAATCTAGGTTGAGACACTTACTAGCTGTGTGACAACCCCAATTGCTTCCAGAACAAATTTGGACATGCTCTGAATTGGAATAATTGTTGAACAGAAAAAGGCCAAGTATCCTCATCTTCTACTTCCTACCTGGAAGAGACAAACCTCAAAACTGAGGCTCTGGGAAAGTCAAAAGGAGAGGTTTCTGCCAACCTACTAGAGTATGAGTCTATGTGGTTCTTGAAAAAGCAAATTAACAACTCATCTGAGATGAAGGGGACACCCATCCAAGTCAGAGGTCAGAAGTGATTCCAACTGCACCTGCCCATAGAAGAGCAAACTCAAGGAGGCTAGGATATTGTCACAGTGGGGAAAGAGTCCAGCATTTGAGTGGCATTTAAATTCAACCTTTTGGGCCCAATTAGGTTGAAGCAGACTGATCTACCTAGAATTTCTAACCAGCAGCTGAGTAACCTGCTCAGCTCAACCTAGTTAAGATACTATGCCTTATGAAGAGCCAACCCAGCTAGCACTAGGGCAACTCATCTATGACCCTGCCATGCTGCATACAGTGAATTTGATGAGTACTCCATGGACAAGGAAAAGAACTTCAGGGCCTCAACTTTTATAGTGAGGGCCTAAGTTCTTGCAAGCTCTCTCGCCCTGGATTCTGTATATTTGTAGGAGACTATGCCCTGTGTTGGAGATGGGGGGGGGGGGAGGATGAAGAATGCTTTCTTTTTACACTTGTCAAGTGCATTTTATTAATATAATTTGTTTTTATTATCAAATTTCTACCTGTCTCACCCTCCATTATCCTGCAAAAACGGAGAAGAGGAAATGAGGAGGGGGAAAAAATCAGCAAAATCAATGAATAGCCTAAAAGAACCTGATATTATATGTACACCTGTACATGGTAAAACCTTCTTTGGGCTTATTTTTTTAAAAAAAATTTGCAATATTCATTTTTTTATTCTTTTGTGTTGTTTCCTTTTACATTGTTATAGTCTCTGTGTATATGGTTTTCTTAGCTCAGCTCATTGAAGTATTGTCATGCTTTTCTTTATTTGTTATGGTTGTTATTTCTTAAAGCACAGTAATATTGTATTATATTCCTGTATCATGATTTGTTTAGCTCTTTCCAAATGAATGGGTATCTGCTTTATTTCTACATCTTTGATACTAAAGAATATGCTTTTAAAGCCTTTAAAAAAAACATCAGTGACCTCCCTGGGGCATTCTCTAGCAGCAGAATTTCTGGGTTGAAGGATATGGGCATTTTTGTCACCTTCACAAAATTTCAAATTACTTTCCAGAGTGGTTGTACTAATTCACCAGTAAACCATTAGTGTATTTGTCTTTCCATTATCTCTGCAAAACTATTTCTGTCTTTGGTCTTTTTTGCCAGCTTGCTAGATGTAAGGCATAACCAGAGGGTTGTTGTGATTTTGATTTCTCTTATTATTCATTATTTGACACATTCTTTTGTACTGTTGCTAATAGTTTGCACTTTTGAGAATTATTTCTTCATATCCTTTGACCATTTATTTTTCAGGGAATGGCTTTTGTTCTTTTATATTTTTGTTAGTTGTCTATATAATGTAGATAGCAAATCTTTATTTCAGAAATTTGATACCAATCCCAGTTTTGTTAGTTTTATTTGTTCAAGAGCTTTTTATTTTTCATATAGACAAAATTGTCTAATAGGTAGGCCAGTTTGTTTGTAATGTAGAATAGGAGGAAAAGGAGAAGGATGACTCCCAGCTTGTAGAACTAAAGTGAATAAAAGAATGGTGTGACTCTTGGTAGGAATAGGGAAATTAGGAACAGGATTGAGTTTAAGATGAAAAGATGATGAACTCTGTTTTAGATTTAGCTGAATTGGAAGTCAGATGAACCAGGTTTGACTATCTGTAACTTATCTGTGTGATCTTGGTCGAATCACTTAACATCCCAGGGCCTCAGTTTCTTCCTCTTTTAAATGAGGGTATTGGACGTGATCACCTTTTACGTTGCTATGATCTATGAGCCTGTGTTTCAGTGTTAATTTGACTAGATCTTCCTGACTTGAAGACTGGCTTTCTCTCCACTGTGGTGCTACACGGTGTCTCATAATAAAAATATTTTTTGATACTGGACCTGTGATAATTTAGAGAGCTCTCAGTGAGGAAATATCCTTTACCAGTGCCATTCAAGGACATGTTCTGCAACTCTTAGGTCCCTGGGATACTGAGAGGTGAAGTGACTTATTTAGACTTATATATCCAATATATATCAAATCAGGCCTCCAACCCCAGGCTGTCTGACTGAGCTCAACTCTCTAGCCTCATTGCCTCTTGAAATAATAATAATCATTGTAATTATTATTTCCCTGAGCCTTGATGTCCTCATCTGTAAAAATGAGTGGGTTTAGCTACAGGATCTCTGTAGTGCCTTCTAGCTCTGAAGCTTACAATCATTCTATGACTATAACCCGAATTTCATCATATGAAAAGTGAGGGGGTTAGACAAGAGCAGGTGTTATGGACCCCTTTGGTAATCTGATGAAGCTTGTGGGACTCCTCAGAATGATGTTTTAAACACATGAAATAAAATACATTGTATTACAAGGGCAAACAATTACATTGAAATACTTTTTTATTTCAAAATATTTTTGAACAAGTTAACAGACTCCAGGTTAAAATTGCCTGGACTAGAAAATCTCTAGGCTCCCTTACTGCTTTAAAGCTTGTGATAATCCTATGAGAGTCACTTCTTTCTGGGCCTTGGTTGTCTCATCTGTAGATTGAGGGGATTTATTTCCAAGATTCCTTCCAGTTCCAGATTATGTGAGATTCTCAGGGAGCAAGCTTGAAAGGACTGATTGCCTTCAGGGAGTAGCTTTGGGAAGACAAGACCCTACAGATGATGCTTTATAAAAGAAAGCAGGGGCAGGTGGAAGAAAATTCACCTACTTGACATTTTTGTGAAGAGTTGATGTTGCCAATACAGTGTTACAATGCTATGCATGATTTAGATTGTAGGCATAATTTAAGCCACTGGATCTTATTTTCAGGATGAAGCCCCCAAATTCATGATGAGGAAAATGACCAGTCTCAGGAGACAGCCTAGTATGGGCAGGCACCATGGCTTATATGCCCCAAGGCAGCAGTAACTTACCAGCTGCAAAAGTGTTGGGCTTCTTTGGAGTGATTACTTCTCTTTCATCAGTAATGAGTCCCAGCCCTTGGAGCCTTCTCCTCCTGTCCATTGCAAACACTTTTATTCCACTTGCATGGTTTTTGGAGTCATACTCCTTTATTTTTGTTAGATTTTCAAAAGAATGCCCCACAGGAAATAAGAGCCCTTTTTTCTTTGTCTTTTTTTTAAGCAAAACTGATTTTAAAAACTTGTGAGCTGATGACAAACAAAAGTATTGCTTTGAATAAAAGCATCAGTCCACTTCAGTGGAGTGTTGTTAACAACAACCCCTGTTCTCTTTCCCCAGATTCCAGAAGGAATCTTAGAAAATGGAGTCACTCTGATAGCCCCTCATGCATCACTTCTTGGCCATGTTACTGCCAGCAATCCAGGAGAAAAATATAGTAGAAATTTGGAGCCCCTGAAACTGGATCAGAATATAAACTGCTTGAGAACAGGTATGATTTTATTTTTGCCTATCCCCAGTACCATGGAGAGTGCCTGACATGTAGTAGGCACTTAATAAAAGCTTGCTGATTGAGTGATGGTGGTCCAACCTAGACTGGCATTCAGTAGCTCTGTGATCTCAGAAAAATCCTTGCTCCTCAGTGGGCCTCAGTTTTTGACACCATAAAGTAAACGGGTTCTCCAGAGCCCCAGCAGCTCTACATTTTTATGATTGCTCATCTTCTTTCTCCACCGTACACACTGGGAACTGATGTTATTCTCTATAACCTCAAATTAAGATGAACTAGATTCTTTGTAATGGCCTTTGGCATTGAATTCAACTTGACTTGCTGGGTTTGTGTTTCTATGTGGTTAGGGTATTTAAACAGGGAATGGAAGATATCTAGGAAGCATGGGGATTTTGCAAAAGATAGAAAAGGGGGAGAGGGAATAACTGTCTAGTGGTAGCTAAGGGCCTTTCTCCTTAATGTCTTGGCTGAATCAAGATGACCAGGCGGTTTGCATCCTTTGGGGAAATTGCCTTGGATCCTGCCCAGTTAGAGAGGAACAGAGACAAAAACTAAATACCTGCACCTGAGAATGCTGTACATCCAGGAGCACAGCCTGCAGCCAGGTTTGCCCTACTTGTGAAGCCTCCTCTGACATTGTTTGGGAATGCCTTTCTCCTATCTATAGACTATATACTGATCTAGTGTGAAAGTTGCCTGTGAGTGAATAAGCCTTGAACAGACACCCTTGTTGCTTGCAAAGTGGATGAAGCTTAGGGGCCATGACCTCTTAGACTCTTTGGTCTGATTGGATGGAAAAGGAGGGTGCTAGAGCACAGACAGAGGAGAATAACACAGAACAGCTGGGGTAATGCACATCCCCTGGTATATTGATGTTGCTCTGATTTATTTCTATCATTCTGATTGAAAAGGTAATTTTCAAAAATATCTGGAGAAGAGCCATGTTTGCCTAAAAGATATGGGGACCATAAACTATTTTATAATAATAGTTTATTTTTTGAAATACATGTAAAGATAGTTTTCAAAATTCACCCTTGCAAAACCTTATGTTCCAAAATTTTCTTTCTCCCTTCTCCCCTTTCCTCTTCCCCAGACAAGTAATCCAATATAGATTAAGCATGTACAAATCTTCTAAACACATTTCAACTTTTATCATGCTGCACAAGAAAAATCAGTTCAAAAAGGTACAAAATGAGAGAAAACAAAAGCAAAACAACAACAAAAAGGTGAAAATACTATTTTGTGATTCACACTCAGCCCCCACAGTCCTCTCCATATGGTTCTCTCCATTACATCTATTAGAATTGGCCTGTATCACCTCATTGTTGAAAAAAGCCAAGTCCATCACAGTTGATCATCTCATAATCTTGTTGCTGTATACGGTGTTCTCTTGGTTCTGCTCACTTCACTTAACATCAGTTCATGCAAGTCTCTCCAGGCCTCTCTGAAATCCTCCTGCTGGTCGTTTCTTACAGAACAATAATATTCCATAGCATTCATATACCATAATTTATTCAGCCACTCTCCAATTGATGGGCATCCCTTCAGTTTCCAGTTTCTAGCCACTACAAAAAGGGCTGCCACAAACATTTTTGCACATGGGTCCTTTTCCCTCTTCTATGATCTCTTTGGGATACAGACCCAGTAGAGACACTGGGTCCATAAATTATGATCTGATTGCTAACAGCAATGCTTCCCACAAAAGGGCAGAGTCAAGGAATGAATGGCAGTGAACTGGTCTCAGTTGCTAAATCTTTGGTCATCCTTCTTGACCACTTTGTAGTGCTTGATGCTATTGATCACCTTCTCCTGGATATTCTTTCTGCTCTGAGTTTTTTTCCTTTTACTACCTCTGTGACATTCCTTCTCTGGTTTCAGGTCATACCTATTTGAAAGTGTCATCCAGGGCTTTGCCCCGGATCCTTGTCTCTCTTGGTGATCTCTCTTTTCAGCTTCCCTATGTTCAATTATAATCTCTGTGTGGATGATTCTCAAATCTTTCTATCTAAACCTTTCCTCTTCTCTGGAGCTCCAGTCTGATATTCCCACCTTTCCTTTTGATACCAGGAACTGAAAAATCCAGCCCAAAGGAGTCATATTAAACTCACCATGTCTAAAGCATAGCTTGTTTTTTTCCCCCAAAGCCTCCCCTCTTTTGTATTTTCCTATAGCTGTTGGGGGTACCATCATCCTTCCAGTCACCCACTCACAACCTTGGTGCCATCCTTGAATCATCACACGTTACCAGGTCTTCTCTAGAATATTTCCCCATGTACACAATTACCGCCCTAGTTCAGACCCTCATCACCTCTTGCCCCCCCCCCCCCAACTCTAATCCATCTTCAGCACTGTTGTCAAAGTAACTGTATACGCTTGCCCCATTCCACTCAGTAAAGCCCAAGGGCTCCCTATCATTTCCAGGAGCAAATGGAGAAAATCCTGTGTTTGACATTTAAAGCTCTTCACAAGTTGGCACTTTCCTACCTTTATAGTCTCCTTGTACCACTCTCCTCCATTTATTCTGCCATGCAGTGACACTGGCCGCCTTGCTGATCCTCTCACACAATACTTTTTTCCCTGAAGTGTCCTGCCTTTTCTCTGGCTATCTCCCATGCCGGAAACATTCTCTCTTTACTTGTACCTCTGAGATTTCCTGGTTTGTTTGAAGGTTTGGCTCACATCCTGTTCTCTGCAATAAACTTTCCTGATCTCTTCTCCCCCAACTACTTGTAGTTCCTTGCTACTGCTTGATGAGCAGTTTTGTGGTAGTTGTTCATTCATTTGTGTTCGTAACCCTGTGGATCATGGCACACCAGGACTTCAATCTGAGGGGCTCATCATCCGACATCATGGATTTTAAAATTGTCCATGGTGTTTTCCTTACAAAGATAATTCAGTAGGTTTGTCATTTCCTTTTCCTATCTATCACCTTTTGTCAGACCTCTCTGCTATGACCTGTTCATCCTGGGTAACCCTGCACAGAATGGCTCATAGTTTCATTGAGCTATGGAAGCCCCTCCATTAGGACAGAGCAGTGATGGAGGGGGGAATGAGCAGGTTACTTTTCATCTACTCTGTGTACGTCTTGTATTACTTGGTCATTTACCTGTCTACCTTGTTAGAATATGAACTTCTTTGAGAGAAAGGACCATGTTTTTGCCTTTATATGTACCTTTTCTTAGATATTAGTATAGTGGCTGGCATATAATGAATGTTTAATAATTGTTGACTGACAGATGAAATACCCAGGGAGCTTGGCAGTTACCCCAGAGTGCCCTCTGGTGCTGGATGATTCTCACAACAGGTGAGATTAAGGGCTCAATTGAGAGCACGCAATCATATTGTTTGTGCCATTATTTTATTTCGCTTTTCTACCCCTAATGCCTAGGGTTTTTAAATATTGGTCTCCATTCCCAAAACTGGGCTCTTCATTTGCATAAAGGGAGCTATCTTTATGTAAGGAATTGAGTTGTTGTGACTCTTTTTAATTAGGTTATCATAAATGTTGAGACGTGCTAAATTTGACTGCCTTGTAATCCTGTCACGGGGGGCATTCCTCTTCCCAGTGCAGATTAAAGTCTTCCTTTGTCACCGCCTCATTCGGTTTTATTCTTCTTTGTAGAGAATCTACTTGGTGGGGACCTTCCTCTCATTCTTCTCATTTAAGCTTTTATGGATCACTGAAATTGATACCCCCAGAATCCACCTTATCTTGCCAGAAGACTAGATTCTAGAGTTAGACCATAGCTCTTAATTTCTGGTTTCTAACAACTAAGGAAGAAAATCTCCCACTCCCATCTAGAACGCAGTTGTTAGAGTTGACCTTGACTGTATTAGCAAGCACACAAGATAGCTTTGTTATATTTCTCTTTTTAAAGGGAATTCCTTGTTTTATTTTTTGTTTTATTATTATTTTCGGTAAGGCAATTTGGGGTTATAAGTGACTTGCCCAGGGTCATACAGATAGGAAATGTTAAGTGTCTAAGGCCAGATTTGAACTCAAGTCCTCCTAATTCCAGGACCACTACTCTGTCCACAGCGCCATTTGGCTTGCCTCATAAATTCTCCAAGGCTGAAGTTTACAGCAATGGGATCTCCCACTTATTATAATCTCAAAATATTTCTAGAAGGAAGATAGCAAAAGGAGAAAGGAGAAAAGCCCCAAGTCCTTGATGAAGAAAGATTCCCCTTTTAAGCTACATAAAATGGTAACTTCTCCCAGTAGAGTCCATCCTCCCAAATGTCCAAGCCAACTGTTTGATCCTGATTGTAGGCCACAGGCATCAAACCTGTGGCCTATAATTCTTTTGAGTGTGGTATAAACCATAATTGAGAAATATTTAACAAAATAAAAATACAGAACAACATAGATAATGTTCATTTGTGATTTTCTTTTTTTTAAATTTTATTAATACTTTTTATTTGCAAAACATATGTATGGGGAATTCTTCAACATTAACCCTTACGGTTCTGATAAAGGTCTCATCTCTAAGATATACAGAGAATTGTCTCATATTTATAAGAATTCAAGCCATTCTCCAATTGA
>JAJPUD010005772.1:98361-108832 GCA_023553655.1 Myrmecobius fasciatus
GCTGAACTTTATTGGTAATATATAAAAATGCTCATGATTTATGTGGATTAATTTTGAATCCTGCCACTTTGCTAAAGTTGTGAATTGTTTCTAGTAGTTTTTTAGTTGAGTCTCTAGGGTTCTCTAAGTATACCATCATGTCATCTGCAAAGAGTGATAATTTGGTTTCTTCATTACCTACTCTAATTCCTTTTATCTCTTTTTCTTCTCTTATTGCCAAAGCTAACATTTCTAATACAATATTAAATAGTAATGGTGACAGTGGGCAGCCTTGTTTCACTCCTGATCTTATTGGGAATGGTTCTAGTTTGTTTCCATTACATATGATGCTTGCTGATGCTTTTAAATAGATGCTACTGGTCATTTTAAGGAAAAGCCCATTTATTCCTATACTCTCTAGTGTTTTTAATAGAAATGGGTGTTGGATTTTATCAAATGCTTTTTCTGCATCTATTGAGATAATCATATGGTTTTTGTTAGTTTGGTTATTAATATAATTGATTATGCTGATATTTTTCCTGATATTGAACCAGCCCTACATTCCTGGTACAAATCCTACTTAGTCATGGTATATTATCCTGGAGATAAGATTTCATTGCTAAAATCTTATTTAAAATTTTTGCATCAATATTCATTAGGGAAATTGGTCTATAGTTTTCTTTCTCTGTTTTCACCCTACCTGGTTTAGCTATCAGCACCATATTGGTATCATAGAAGGAATTTGGTAGTATACCTTCTGTCCCTATTTTTCCAGATAGTTGGTATAGTATTGGAATTAATTGTGCTTTGAATGTTTGGTAGAATTCACATGTAAAACCATCTGGCCCTGGAGATTTTTTCTTAGGGAGTTAATAGCTTGTTCTATTTTTTTTTTCTAAAATGGAGCTATTTAAATAATTTATTTCCTCTTCTGTTAACCTGGGCAATCTATATTTTTGTAGATATTCCTCCATTTCATTTAGATTATCAAATTTATTAGCATAAAGTTGGGCAAAGCAACTTCTAATTATTACTCTAATTTCCTCTTCATTGGAGGAACGTTCTCCCTTATCATTTTTTGAGACTAATAATTTGATTTTCCTCTTTCCTTTTTCTAATCAAATTAACTAAAGGCTTATCTATTTTGTACTCTTAGTTTTATTTATTAATTCAATAGCTTTCTTATTTTCAATTTTATTAATCTCACCTTTTATTTTCAGAATTTCCAATTTGGTATTTAATTGAGGGTTTTTAAATTGCTCTTTTTCTAGTTTTTTTTAATTGTAAGCCCAGTTCATTGATATTCTCTTTCTCTATTTTATACAAGTAAGCATCTAGAGATATAAAGTTACCCCTTAAAACTGCTTTGGCCATATCCCACAAATTTTGGTATGTTGTCTTATTATTGTCATTCTCCTGGATGAAATTATCAATTGTGTCTATAATTTGCTCTTTCACCCATTCATTCTTCAGGATTAGATTATTTAATTTCAAATTAACTTTTGGTCTATTTTCTCCTGGCCTTATATTGCATGTGAGTTTTATTGCATTATGATCTGAGAAGGATGCATTTACTATTTCTGCTTTTCTGCATTTCATTTTGAGGTTTTTATGCCCTAACACATGACCAATTTTTGTGTAAGTTCCATGAACCCCTGAGAAAAAAGTATACTCCCTTCTATCCCCATTCAATTTCTTCCAGAGATATATCATACCTAACTTTTCTAACATTTTGATTACCTCCCTAACTTCTTTCTTATTTATTTTGTGGTTTGATTTATCTAATTCTGAGAGAGCAAGGTTGAGATCCCCCACTAGTATAGTTGTACTGTCTATTTCTTCTTGCATCACTGTTAGTTTCTCCTCTAGGAATTTGGATGCTATACCACTTGGTGCATATATGTTTAGTATTGATATTGCTTCATTGTCTATGGTACCCTTTAGTAAAATATAGTTTCCTTCCTTATCTCTTCTAATTAGATCTAGTTTTGCTTTTACTTGATCTGAGATAAGGATTGCTACCCCTGCTTTTTTTTGTTCACTTGAAGCATAAATGATTCTGCTCCAGCCCTTTACCTTCACTCTGTATGTATCTCTGTGTTTTAGATGTGTTTCTTTCTTTTTCTTTTTTTATAAAGCTTTTTATTTACAAAACATATGAGTGATTTTTCAACATTGACCTTTGCAAAAACTTTTTTCCCAAGTTTTTCCCCTCCTTCCCCCCACTCCCACCCCTAGATGACAGGTAATCTAATACATGCTAAATAGGATAAATTATATGACAAATACAATACATGTATACATATCTATACAGTTATCTTACTGCACAAGAAACATCAGATCTAGAAAGAGAAGAAAAAAACAACCTAAGAAGGAAAACAAAATGCATGGAGATATTCACAGAAAGCGTTAAAATGCTGTGTTGTGGTTCATACTCAGTTCCCACAGGCCTCTCTCTGGATGTATATGACTATCTTCATCGCAGAACAACTGGTTTGAATCACTAGATGTGTTTCTTGTAAACAACATATTGTAGGATTCTGGCCTTTAATGCAGTCCGCTATCCGCTTCTGTTTTATGGGAGAGTTCATCCCATTCACATTCACAGTTAAAATAACTATATCTATATTTCCTGCCATCTTATTTACCCAAAGTTATATTTTCTCTTCCCTTTCCCCTTACTTCCTTCCCCCCTCCCCAGTATTTTGTTTTTGATGACCACTTCCCTCTAACAGTCCCTCCCCCCTTTAAAACCCTCTCTCTTTTTTACACCTTTCCTTTAATCCTTCTATTAGTTTATCCCTTTCTTTTCCTCCTTTCCCTCCTACTTCCCTAAAAGGAGGGCCAAGTTTTTCCCTGAAACCAAATATGTCTGATACACTCTTTTAGAGCCCCATCTAATGAGAGTAAGATTTATACAATACTCATCACCCTCCCTTCTTTCCCTCAGTTATATTAGATTTTCTATGTCTCTTCATGAGACTTTGCCTTATTTTACCTCCTTTTTTATTTTATTTTACCTCCTTCCCCCCCCCTTTTTTACAGTATGATATCCCTTCCACCTCATATTTCTTTCCATTATTATCAAAATAAAATCAAATTATACCCCCATTCTTTAAAGATACCCATAGTAGAGATATAGTTCTGAAGAGTTCTTTCCTTTTTACCTTTTTATGCTTCTCTAGAGTTCTGTGTTTAGAGGTCAAATTTTTTGTTCAGATCTGGTCTTTTCATTATAAATAGGTGAAATTCTTCTGTATCATTGAACGACCATCTTCTTCCCTGGAAGATAATGCTCATTCTAGCTGGATAGCTTATTTTTGGCTGTAATCCAAGTTCTTTTGCCTTTCGGAATATCTGATTCCAGGCCCTTTGATCCTTCAAAGTAGAAGCTGACAGATCCTGTCTGATTCTAATGACAGTTCCTCAGTATTTGAACTGTTTTTTTTCCTAGCTGCTAGCAGAATCTTTTCTTTGGGGCTCTGGTCCTGAAATTTGGCCACAATATTCCTTGGGGTTTTAATTTTGGGGTCTCTTTCAGGAGGTGACCGGTGAATTCTTTCAATGCCAACTTTGCCTTCTGATTCTAAAACATCTGGGCAATTCTCTTTCATGATTTCCTGGAAGATAGCATCAAGATTCTTTTTTTCATCGTGGCTTTCAGGGAGTCCAATAATCCTTAGATTGTGTCTCCTGGATCTGTTTTCCAAGTCAGTTGTTTTTCCTAGGAGATATTTCATATTTTCTTCTATTTTTTCTTTTTTTTTGTTTGATTCTTGAAGTCTTATTGAGTCATTCATTTCTATTTGTTCAATTCTGATTTTTAAGGTATTATTTCCTTCAGTTATCTTTTTTAGCTCCTTTTGTAGCTGGCCAATTGAATTTTTGGGTTCATTGCATTCTTTTTCCAATTCACTAATTTTGTTTTTCAGTGAATTGTTATCTTTTTCCAATTCACTCTTTTTATTTTCTAGTGAGTTGGTGACTTTTTCCAATTCACCAATTTTGTTTTTCAGTGAATTGTTGTCTTTTTCCAATTCACTGTTTTTATTTACCAGTGAGTTGGTGACTTTTTCCAATTCACCAGTCTTATTTTCCAGTTTTTCACATCTCTATTGCAGGGCATTATTTTCTTCTTGCACTGCCCTCAATTTATTTCCCCATTCTTCTTCTAGCTCTTTTTTGAGATTCTTTATGCAATCTTCCAGGGAAGCCTTCTGAAAAGGGGACAAGCTCATGTCCGGCTTTGTGACTTCCACTGGGATTGTTTTCAGAACCTCAGGATCTGGGGTCTGCCCTACTTTCTCTCTGTAAAAGCTGTCCATGGTGAGAGCTCTCTTCTGCCTCTTGCTCATGATTTTGAGCTGAGGTGTAAGTCACCAGCAGGGAATTATGCGGCAGTTTGAATTTGCCCTGGGGCAGTTTGCTTAGTTGACTTCAGGTAAGGGGCTGGTCAGGCTAGATCTGCACTATGACCACGCTTTCAGCTGCTTTCAATCCACCCTTTGCCAAAGGCAGATCTGCCAAAGCACCTGCCCGCAAGTGGAGCAAAGTGGCCCAAGTGTCTCCCAGCGACTTCTTGGGAGCCTAAAATCTTCTGGTCCGTCCCAGCCCCGGACTTGCACCCCGACTGCGCACTGGCCTCTGAGCGCTGGGAGCTGCTCAATCCCCTGCCCGTCTGAAACTGACCTCAGAAGTTCTTTCAAAGTAGATTTTTGATAGAAGTGCGTTGTACTCCAAGTGTTTAGTGGAGCCTTCATTCCAGAACCAGTTTGGAGGCTCAATTTGTCTGGGTCTGAGGGAAGGTCTCAGGAGCTCACAGAGAATGATGTCTGCAGTTTGCCATCTTGGCTCCGCCCCCCTCATTTGTGATTTTCTAATTCAATATGCAACCTTCAGTGATCCATTTTTGGCATCACTTTTATATGCAATCTCATTAGGGAAAGACCTCATCCACTATACACCAAAGGATGACTCTAGACTTACTGGTGCAGTACTTTCTCCTTTGTTCTTTCAGCATGGTATCCATGGGCATGTCCATTTTCCATTGGGTGAAGGGGTGGGCCTCCAAACTAGTGGAAGGCCTGGGTTTAAATCCATTTAATTTCTGCTTAACTCTGGGCAAGTCCCTTAATCTGAGTCTTAGTTCTCTTATGATTAGGGTAGATTAGATCACTGAAGTCCCTTCCATTGCCAACTTCAGTTATAAATCTAAGTCCTCCTGACAAAAGGCAGAATCTTCACTAGTGTCAGGACACAGGCCTGTAGCTGAGTAATAATCCACAAGCCTTTATTAAGCGCCTACAAGGTATAAGGCCCTGTCTGTAAGTAACATTCTCCATTTTGCTCTGAAATCTCCCTGGTACCATGTGCAGTCAATTTTAACTCCTTACCCTAGAGGCCACACAAAGACAGCTTTGGGGGAACTGATGTGGAACTTTTTTTTGGCCTTTTTTTTTTTTAAAAAAAGGGATTGTTAGATTTCTTTTGTGGAATATTCTCCAGAGTGGAATTTCTTCTGAAACTTGAGTAGAGTCAAGGGTTTCTTTTCTGCATACATTTTTGTGTGCTGGAGACTTTATTAAAAATATTTTATTAAAAGATCAAAATGTTTGACAGTAATGAATATTTATTAAAAGTAGAACTATTTATTATTATCTAGTTATATATAATATGTATATATATACACACATATATATCTGAGACCACCCATTTATTGCCCAATAAAAGTAAATGATTTTAATGATAGATATAATTTCACATATATATTATATATACATGCTACATATATATTTGTTCTGGACCATGTTATTGGTCTGGAGAATTTCTCAGTGGAAAACTCCTACCAATGCAAATCAACATGTTCTCTGTAGTTTACCATCTTTGATTTCTAGGATCACTGAGAAGTCTAGGGCCTTATTCAACATCACACAGAAAAGTCTGTGTTGCAGAGTCAAGACTTAAACTCAGGTTTTCCTGACTCTAAGACCAGCCTGCCATCCACAATGCCATCTTACAAATTAGAAATTATGACAGTAGATTTCTGAATTTTCTAAAATCATCTCTTTCTTTGTAAAAAAAACCTTTTGACCAAATAAAATTTCATAGAATCAAAGCATCACAGATTGTTGAGAGACATCATAGTGACCCTTATACTGAACAGCATTTTCCTTTACTGTGTCCCAGACAAATGGTCATTTAGTGTTCATTTAAATGCTTATAGTAAAGGAGAAACTCAGCCCTACCATTGTCATCCTTGTACATTCTTCCCTGGGTCAGTTGGAACTATTGAATTTTTTCCTTACTGTCCAGCTGAAATCTACCTTCCCATTGCTCTAACCTGTTGCTTTTAGTTCTGTCCTCTAGGGCAAAATAAATAGCAATATAAATTTTATATTGCAGAATAAAGCAAATCATCTTTCACACAAAAGCAGAGTTTGCAGAGTCCTCAGAGGCAGACTTACTTTTTACAATAACCTGAGCAAATGGTTATCCAGCCTCTGCTTGAAGATGTCCAGAAATAGGTGATTTACTACCCTCTGAGGAATATAATTTACTGAATTTTCTTCTTAAGAGTTGGATTGAAACCACCCAATTTTAGCCTTAATACTATTGCAAAGTGAAGACAGTCGCAGGCTTTAGAATATCTAAGATAAATCTTACCTGGTTAAGATACTAAAGATAAAATGGAGTTGGGGTAGTTTTGACACTCCTTGACATACTTTACTCCTGAATATATTTAATTGTTAAAAAAGATTTCTCTTATATCAAGCTGAAATCTTCCTTCTCAACCACATCTACTCATTGCCCTCTAAGGTCAGGCAAAAAAATCAATTCCTCCTCTATATAACAGTTTCAGATATTTAAGGTTCTCCCTCTACCTTTTCCTCAGACCCACATCTTCTTAATTCCAGGACAAACCTCCCCAGTTCTCCAAAGTCATCTTTATATGATATGAGAGTCCTTCAAATATCTAAAGATAACTTATGCTTTCCCCCCATCTTCTCTTCTACAGCCTTGTTCATTTAACCAGTGGCATAATCCCCAGGGCTTTCATTATCTTGTCTACTTTCCTCTGGATCGTCATCAGATTGTCTGTGCCTTTTCTAAAACATAGTACCCATAATTGAATATAGTAGTCTAAATGCTGTCAGACTGTGGACAAAGTTGCTAGTCCTACCATCTCTTTTTCTTTTACTGAAGATTAAGATTTCTTTTTTTTTAATTAAAGCTTTTTATTTGCAAAACATATGTATGGGTAATTCTTCAACATTAACCCTTACAAAGCTTTCTGTTACAAATTTTTCCCCCCTACTCCCCACCCCTCCCCTAGATTGCAGGATATCCAATATATGTTAATTATGTTAAAATACTTAAGAAATCAAATATATGTATACTTATTTCCACACATCATTTTTGTGCAGGAGAAATCATATCTACAAGAAAGAGTAATCAGATAAAGGAAATACAATACAAGCAAACATCAATAGAGAGCATGAAAATGATATGTTGTGGTCCACATTTCACATCCCTCTCTCTGGGTGTATATGGCTTTCTTCACTGAACAATTGAAACTGGTTTGAAGCATTTCATTGTTGAAGAGAGTCATGTCCATCAGAACTGATTGATTATCATATAGTATTGTTGTTGCCGTGAAAAATGATCTCCTGGATGTATAGCCATGTTTAAGCAAGAACCCTGTCTAGGAACAACCCAGGAATATATTGCCTCACTTCTCGGCATTAGTATTACTATATATCCTAATATAGGTAGAGACAGGTAACCAGAGGGACAAACATGTTGTAAGGGAAATAATTAGTAAGTGAAATGGTTAGTTAGGGAAAGCTATTTAAACTTCTTTCCTTTCAACCTCCTTGACAACTCTCCCAAGTTTCCCTTCACCTTTTCCCCTCCCCCCAAGTAAGGTCAAATCAATCTATTATAATACAAAGAAACCTAGGTGGAGTCATGCTTTATACTTATCAGTTATCCTGATTATTAACTATGATCAGTTAAATTTTATTAGGGATTAATATGAATAGGATAAAAGAGCATCATAGGAGCATAAAAGAGTGGAGTTATTAAAACTGGATGAATGGAAGGGATATAAACACTGGTGGGAAAGGTGAAATATACCAAAAATAAACTGTCTATTTCAGAATCTGAAGGTTTCTCTGGAAACCACTGTACTATTCAAAATTTTATCCCTTTGATAAATGCTTATATATGATTAGTATCTAACATAAACCATGTCCCATCATAAGCAATGATATTATAGGATCCCTACCTACCATTACCTTATGCATCACTGTAGTATTGCAATTAAATTCTCCAATTAGTTGCTTACCAGAAATTATCTTTCATGTAGCCTATTATTGAAGATTCACTTAAGCCAAAGGTTTAGTATCTTAAGTACTTGATTAAATTAAAAATTGTTTTGAAAGAAAAAAAAAAAAAAAGAAAAATGATCTCCTGGTTCTGCTCACTTCACTCAGCATCAGTTCATGCAAGTCTCTCCAGGCCTCTCTGAAATCGTCCTGCTGGTTGTTTCTCACAGAACAATAATATTCCATAACATTCATATACCATAATTTATTCAGCCATTCTCCAATTGATGGGCATCCATTCAGTTTCCAGTTTCTAGCCACTACGAAAAGAGCTGCCACAAACATTCTTGCACATGTGGGGCCCTTTCCTTCCTTTATGATTTCTTTGGGATATGAGCCCAATAGAAACACTGCTGGGTCAAAGGGTATGCACAGTTTGATAACTTTTTGAGCATAGCTCCAAATTGTTCTCCAGAATGGTTGGATCCATTCACAGCTCCACCAACAATACATCAGTGTCCCAGTCTTCCCACATCCCCTCCAACACCTGTCATTATCCTTTCCTGTCATTTTAGCCAATCTGACAGGTGTGTAGTGATACCTCAGAGTTGTCTTAATTTGCATTTCTCTGATCAATAGTGATTTGGAACACCTTTTCATATGACTATAGTTTTAATTTCATCGTCTGAAAATTGTTCATATTCTTTGACCATTTATCAATTGGAGAATGGCTTGAATTCTTATAAATATGAGACAATTCTCTATATATCTTGGAGATGAGACCTTTATCAGAACCCTTAATTGTAAAGATGATTTCCCAATTTGATGCTTCCCTCCTAATCTTGGCTGCATTAGTTTTGTTTGTACAGAAACTTTTTAACTTAATATAATCAAAATTATCTATCTGGTGTTCAATTAAGAGTTCCAGATCTTTGTTGGACATAAATTTATTCCATCTCCACAGGTCTGAGAGGTAAACTATCCTATGTTCCTCTAATTTGGTTATAATATCACTCTTTATATCTAGATCATGAACCCATTTAGATCTTATCTTGGTATGCCGTGTTAGGTGTGGGTCCAGCCTTAATTTCTTCCACACTAGTTTCCAATTTTCCCAGCAGTTTTTGCCGAATAGTGAGTACTTATCCCAAAAGCTGGGGTCTTTGGGTTTATCAAACACTAAATTGCTAACGTTATTACCTATTTTGTGAAGACTAAGATTTCAAGAACTTTTTTACCTGTCCCATTACCCTACTTGTTCATGTTGAACTTGCAGTCCACGAAAAATTGCAGATCTTTTTCACATGAACTGTTGTCCAGCTACAGTTACCTGATAGGTACTTAGGCCCTTGAATGTTTAACTCATAAACAGGACTTTTCTTTTGACCCTAGTCAGCTTCATCTGATTAGCTCCAACCCAAGATTGTTGGGTTTGTGATATCAAGAAAAGAAAATAGAGCTTCAGCCTAGTATTCCAGCCTATCAAGATCTATTCAAATTCTGGTTCTCTCATTCAGTGTATTAAGTAGCCCTCCTGGCTTGATGACAGGTGCACATTTAGTGAGGATATTACCTATGTCTTTATCCAAGGCACCAATAAAAAATTATGTAATATTTTTATTTTTTGTTGTTTTTTTGCTTGCACTTTTTTCTCATTTTTTTTCCTTTTTGATTTGATTTTTTCTTCTGCAGCATGATAGTTGTGGAAATATGTGTAGAAGAATTGTACATGTTTAACACGTTGAATTACTTGCCGTCTAGGGGAAGGGAGGGAGAAAAAAAATTGGAACACAAGATTTTGCAAGGGTGCATGTTGAAAAGTATGCATGTGTTTTGAAAATAAAAAGCTTTATATATTTTAAAAAATGATGGCTAGTACAGGACTAAGAACAGATCCTTGGGGAACTTCACTAGAGACTTCCTTATCCATTAACATAAATACATTAATCAGTACTCTTCAAGTTAAGTCATTGAATCAGCTGTGAAGCCACCTGAATGTGTTATTCTATACAGTAGGACAGTAGGATGCTTTGTTTAATGAGTAATTGAAATTTAGATATACAGTGGCCTTAGCTGCTATCTAGTAACCCAGTTACACCAAACAAGCCATTCTATTATACACACACACACACACACACACACACACACACACACACACACACACA
>JAJPUD010005772.1:108842-147188 GCA_023553655.1 Myrmecobius fasciatus
ACACACACACACACACACACACACACACACACACACACACACACACACTGCTTAAATGATTGGCTGCAATTATATATAGCAGGGTTTATCAGATCAGTGGCACTGTAGTGAATGGAACACCAGGACTGGAGTCAGGAAGGACCTAAATTCATACCCAGCTATATACACTTACAAGTTATGTGTCCCTGGGCAAATCACTTCACCCTGTTTTCCTCCATTTCCTCCTCTGTAAAATGAGCTGGAGAAGGAAATGGCTGCCAAGAAAGCTCCAAATGGGTCATGAAGATGAACAACAGCCAAGTAATAAATTTTGTGAAAAGTATTTTTTTTCAAAATTGTCAATGTATTCATTTATCAATTTGAAGAAAAATATGTCAAAACAAAATTTTTAATTTGTAATTCCATTTATTTCAGTTATCAAGCATTCTTTTTCCCCTCCCACCTTTCTTTTCTCCACTCCTACCCTCTAGAGTGGAGGTAAGGTTGGTGGAGAAGGAAAACAAGACCCTTATAACAAATATGTATGGTCAGGCAAAACTGATATTGATAAGATCCTAAAATGTGTGTTTAATTTTGCCTATTTAATTTATCATTTTTCTGTCAGTGCATGGGCAGCATTCTTTCTCATTTGTTTGCTGGAATCATGGTTGATCACTGGATTGATCAGAGTTGTGAAGTCTTTCAAAATTGTTAGATTATACAATATCATTATGGTATAAATTGTTCTTGTTCGATTCTGTTTGCTCTGCATCAGTTCCTACAAGCCTTCTTGGTTTGCTTTAAAAACAATCAATAAAGAAACATTTATTAAATGCTTCTTATATACCAGGCACTGTGTTAAGATGGGGGATACAGATAGAGGCACTGGACAGTCTTTGTCCTCAAGGAGTTCGCAGACAAAATATAAACAGATGTATACGAAGTGAGCTTCATACACAGGTATAAACAGTAAATAATGAAAAGAGGGAAGATGCTGGAATTAATAGGGGTTAGGGAAGGAAGCTGTCTCTTTGATCATTTCTTACAGCACCATAGAATTCCATTACTTTTATGTACTGTATTTGTTCAGCCATTCCTCAGTTGATGAGTGCCCCCTTAGTTTCTAATTCTTGAGTGCTACAGAAAGAACTGCCATAAATATTTTGGTACATATGGGTTCTTCTGTCTTTGATCTGGGGTATAGGCCTAGCGGGTCAAAGGATATGCACCATCTGTTAACTCTTGGGACATTTCTAAATGTGTCAATGCTCATTTATAGATCATATGATTTACAGAACTACAAGAGACTTTGGGGGTTGAGTCCATTTTACAGATAAGGAAATTAAGGGGAAAAGAAGTAGTTTGTCCAAGGTCACATGTCTAAGCCAGATTCACTTTAGCTTCAATGTACTGTCTGAACCAATGTAGAGTATGGAGAGATGGCAGATGGTTTTTTCTTCCTCTCTTCTGTTCTGTTTCTTCTCTCTGCATCTCTGTCTTTATATAAATATTTTCATGTATATGTATATAAAATACCATGTAAGTATATATAAAAATATTTTTTATATTTTTTGCTAACTCCCTAAGCAGTTCATATCTTCAGAGGACAATCCAAAATAATCTCATTCCCTGTTTTATTTTCTTGCATATATTTTTAGAACTTGTCTCTTTGTAAGTTGACATTTGGCTCATCAGGGGAGTTCCAAAACAAAGAACCCCACAGGTTTATTCTATATCAGTTTTTTTTTTATGTATCTTTGACCCTTTGGCAGCCTAGTGAAGCCTCTGTGCCCCTTTTCAGAATCTTGTTTTTAAGTGCCTAAGATAAAGTATGTAGAATTGCAAGGGGAAAAGATTATATTGAAATAGAATTCTCAAAGTATTAAAAAAAAAACAGGTTCACAGACCTGTAGCATCTTGAACACAGATTCAGTCATACCTTTACATAAGTGACATGATTTTAACAACTTAAGCACAGGAGTATGAAAATAATGGCAATGAAATCCCTTCTGTTGGTTGTTAAGCAGGGAAACAGCAAATCCAACATTTTTTTGCATTTGTGAACATTTTCATTTAAAAATTTAGATGAGATAACTTTAAGGCAGAAAGAGCAGTGCACTGGGAGTCAGGAGAGGCCAGGCCTAAAACATGACTCAAATCAGTTCAGATCTCTGAGTCTCAGTGTCTTATTAGAAAAGTGTTTGGGAAATAAAAGTTGTAGAAAAATGAGTTACTGTAGATGCATATTTGCGGGTTATTAAATCTCTATATCTACTTCTATCTCTTCCTCCCCTCAAGTCTGGAGTAATTTTCCCTAAATTTAGTCAGAAGTTTCTGAAAGAGAATGGAATAGACTTCTGCTTCCTGAAATAAGCCCCACAAATATTATAGAAGATTCAGGAATTCAGCATGATTTCATATTGAAATTATGCTTACTTTTATCCAAAAAAGAACTCCTTAGGAATGTTTTTAAAAATAAAGATCATTAGTATCTAGACTTGGAAGGGGCTTTAGTAACCATCTGAGGAAATGAAAGTCCACAAAGCTTGAAGAGGCTTGTCCAAGGTGATAATTAGCAGAAATTGGGTTTGAAGGAATGTGCTTTTTCCTTAGTAATCAGCAGCCATGAGTTCTCATAAACTGGGTTCAATCTGGCATTTCTCATTAAGTATGCTCATTTCAGTTTGTGTCTCCTACCAGGGTTTCCCTGGTGTATTTTATCTCTAGCCAGCATTTCCTAGGAACATGATAATTTGGTTCATGTATACATCTCTACAGCAAAAGCAAAAGGCCCCTTGACTCCCATGGTAACTCAGGCTAACAAAACATCAAATACAAGATGAGCTTTAGTTAACCTGACAATAAGTGCAATAGACTCACATCCCTGAACAACTTTCCCTCCCTCTTCTTTGATCCCTACTTCTCACAGAGACCTGTGTAATCCTCTGTCCTTCTCCTAGTGCTTTTGGTGGGCAGGCCCCCATTGGAAAGCAACCGGGATCAGTAGGGAGTTGATTCCTGTTCTCCTGGAACCGTGCACCCCATAAAATGCAGTGAAGTAAAGATCGAAGTTTGCTCCTCCTTGAAGTGACTGCTCTGTCACTTCAAGCTTCTTTGCCATCAATCCTGCTTAGTCCAAGAACTCTTTCTCTAGGTCTAAGAAGTTTGACCTCTGTAGGGAATGCTCTAGAATACCTGGGTTTCTTTAAGTCCATTTTTTCTTCACAATCTTGGGAGGTAAGTAATTCCAATATTCTTATCCCCATTTATAGATGAGGAAATTGAGGAATATCAAGTAACTATCACAGAATCTCAGATCTAGGCAACAGCAGATCCAAGTCAGTTTTCATGACAGTACACAGAACAGTCATGCATGCTCCCCATACAGGGATTTAGGGCCTTGACTTGAATAGTATGGAATATGCTCCAAATAATTGCAAACCCTTGTCCAGTGGTACTGGTATGAGATGTATTACAAAATGTATCATTCCATTCTTAACCAAAGGAGAAGAACATGGATTCTCAAAATTCTAATATCTCTCTTGAATGACACATCTTGACCTGGTTTCAGGACTCCATTTGGTACATTATACCTATATCAGGGGCCTGTTATCATTCATTCTACATGCTCATGCTTTGGAAAAAGGAACTGATTGAAACATTCTTGTCCTTTTCCTCAATCTCCTTCTACCAGAGGGCTAGTTTTCTACATTTGCTTTGTTGGATATGTGTTTATTTGAATCAGTGAGGCAAGGTTGGTATTGGGACCGTTCAAGTATATTATGTTCATTCAGAACAAATAAATCCCCCCTGGGGTGAGTGTGAGTTATGCCAAGTGTAGACACAGCACCAAATAATTTGCACAGCTGAGCCTGAGGAATGCTTAACACACAACAGAGTGCAGCATGCTGTTTGAAGAGAGTTTACACTTTGAATCTTCTGGCTCCAGAGCCAGTATTTTTCCACTAATATGTTGACTTTGTCATATCAATAGACCTCTTGAGCACATGTTGGAGAGGCAGTGTGGCACATGGTTCTGCAAGGTCAGTTCAGTTCATGAAATATTTCCTAAGGACCTAGGCTAGATGCTCAGGGAAACAATACCAGAAGCAGAGTCCTCCCTGCTATTGGGGAGCTTTTATTCTAATGAAGGAGATGCAGTATGTATATAAACCAGTAAACCTCAAAGGAATAGCATAAAATCAGCCATTTTCATAGACTCTGCAGGAAGTCCCATGCTCCAACCTTCTTAAAGGCAGAGAGAAACATCCCATAGCAGAATATTCACCAAGTCCACTGGTGATCTTTTTTTCCCCTCCTATGGATCTTTGATGTTATCCTTTCCATTGATTCTTTATAAGCCCCCATCGCATGAAGCACATGCCTCTCCATTGACTTTTAGATAGTCTTCAATTTTATCCTTTCAGAAAATGTTACATGACTTTCAATTGTATAACATCAGAATGTTATAGATATTAGAAATGGATGTGAATTCAAATTCTAATCTCATTTCTAATTAGAAACAAAATCCATAATGTTAAATAGAGGGGCTTTTGGTATAAGTGGAAGCTCAAGGTAGAAGAATTTTGTACTTCCTTAAAGTCAACTTAGCCCATTCTCTTCCTCCTCTTCAATTTTGTGACTAACATATTGTTTGTTTGTAATACTAATGAAGATATTTCCATGTTCCAGATTGCTTCCAGGGAGGAAACAGCTCTGGAGGGATGCATGAATCTCAAGAATGAAATTCTGAAGACAAAAAGGGAAATAATTGCAATGAAGAAGAAAAATGGGATGCATCTGGAGAGACCAGGAGGTTTTTAAAAAGTAAACTGAAAATGGAAGCCAGGCCAGGTAACAGAATTGGTATGAGTATGTCAGTCTCTAAAAATGGCATCAAGAATTCTCAGCTTCAAAATAAACTGAAGCTGCTGAGGGGAGGGCAACAAAAAAGTTTTTGAAACACTCTATCAGAAGAGGAAGATCAAATACAGGATAGGATTTTGCTTGGTGTGAATGGACATTTATAAATGACAGCAGAGAGAAATCTGTTCTGCACATTTCATATTTTGTTTGTTTCCTCTGCAAAGGAGGACCTTTACACTGGAAATGATGTATCAGAAATGACTTAGCAGCGAGTTGATGCCCAAGATAAAAAATTGGCTAGAGTCTAGGAAAGATTTTTATTATATTTTTAATTGTATTCTTGGGAAATATGGATTAAATGACAATGCAATTAGATGGAGTCAGAACTTGTTGGATGGCCAGAATCAGCATAGTTGTGAATGTTGTGGCAGGAAGTCTCCAGTGGTTCATGCTTAACCCTGTGCTGTTGTACAGTTTTACCAGTGACTTGGACAAAGCCATAGATCGTATTGTCATCAAATTCCCAGATGACACAAAATTGGGAGAATTTGCTTAATTACCAAAGATTTTTGCTAGGTTAGGCCATTGGGCTTGCTGTAGTATCATGAAATCCAATAGGGAAGGATAAAAAGTTTTCCATTTGGGTATGGAAAACCCAGCTTCTCAAGATGGAGGAGGTATGGTTATGTTGCAGTTCTTTTTGTAGGTTTTAATGTACTGTAAGCTCAATGTGAGTCCACAGTATCATGACAGCTAAAGAAGTCAGTACACACTTTCCAGGAATAAGGAGGTGATAGTCCCATGTAGTCTGTGCTTATCAGAGCTCATCTGTTCTGAGCACCTGGTCTAAGAAAAATGTTACTAAGTTGGATATTGTCTATAAAAGGGCAGCCAGGATGGTAAAGGGCCTTGAGGTGTGGCATATGAGGAATAATTTAAGGAAATGGGCATTTTTAACTTGCAGAATAGAAGAATAAGGCGGAGAAAACATGGGAGCTGTCTTCAAGTATTTGACAGGCTGTACTAGGAAGGAGGGACTAGACTTTTTCTTCTTAGCTTCAGAATACACAACCAAGGGCTATAAATGGACATTGCAGAGAGATATTTAGGTTTGGTGGCAGGAAAAACAAACAAAAGCTGCTTCATAGTTAAAGTTGTCCTCCTTGGAAGGAGATGAATTTCAAATCATCTTTTGTGTGTGAGTTATAGTAGATGGCTGCTAAGATCGTGTACAACTTAGATTTTGTGAACATAAATATCTAATGAGATTTTATGCTTTGTGTAATATGAATCACCACAATGTTATCAAGGAAAGTTATTTGTTATTTTTCAAAGAGCATTGTATAATTTTTTATTATTAATACTTTTTATTTGCAAAACATATGTATGGGTAATTCCTAAACATTAACCCTTACAAAGCTTTCTGTTACAAATTTTTCCCCCCTACTCCCCACCCCTCCCCTAGATAGCAGGATATCCACTACATGATAATTATGTTAGAATACTTAAATAAAATATATGTATAGTTATTGCCACACATCATTTTTTTGTTCAGGAGAAATCGTATCTATAAGAGAGAATAATCCGATAAAGGAAATACAATGCAAGCAAACATCAATAAGAGAGCATGAAAATGTTATGTTGTGGTCCACATTTCACATCCCTCTCTCTGGGTGTATATGGCATTCTTCAGCATTGTATAATTTTGACATATGCATGGGAAATGCCATGTTGGATGAGAGCTTTTAAGGTAGGGTTTTGCTTTACAGAATCAAATCCCTTTTTATAGCCCAGTAACAATAGGAGAATCTTGTATTCTCTATATTTTTATATGTTGTGTGATGGGTCTACTGTGGAATATTACTTGTAAAAGTTCCTCTCTTCTCTCCCCCCATTCCCTTGTAATATCCTTATCAAGGATTCCTTCATTGTGTTTTTTTCTCATAAAATGTCATAAAGTGGGAAATTGGACATGATAGTTCTTATTGATGTTTTCCTTGCTGCTTTTTTAAAGTATTGATTAAGTCTCAGATTTTTTTTGATGACTGTAGTACCTTCCCCTTCTTAACAAATCTTGATAGTCAGTCACCTTTGGGATAGACATCTTTGATATATTCTTGGTCTCATTGGCTATATAAATGATATTTTTCTTGAGGGTCTCTTTATAAATATTTCTCATGAGCGCTGAAGTATGAGATGATCCAAATGCCCCATGAAATAATGTTTTCTGTTCTCTCAGTGTATCTGATTAAAACCAACTCTGCAAATTCCTGAGGAGTAAGTTGAAATGAAATTTCTTTCTGTTTATTTTTCTTTTGCAGTATCAAGATTAATATGATTAAGTTCCTCCAGTAATATGTCTCACACTTTTAGTATGAATAATTAAGTCAGTGTTGATAGATGGTTTGAAAATTGCAAGAGTCTTTGCTCCAATCACTATAGAAGCACAAGGAGGCTACACAGATCATTATGTAATTTGTGTCATAGGTTTCCATGGTGAAAAAAAGTCATTATACAAATTGACTAGCCAACTTAGTCATGAGCTTCACTGTGCTTAAGTTGGTCCTCAGAAAGCAGACTTACATTACTTCATGGTTTTCCAGCATGATAGAATCTGTCAGAGCTTGTACTGATGGCATAGCCCTTATCGAAATCTGAAAGAAATTGACATTATGTTCTCTCCTAAGTAAAGTATGCCCTCTACTCCGACCCATTTTTTCCAACTCCCACTCCAATTGGCAAAGCTTCAATTCATAAAAGACAGTTGACTGCTATTCCCTGAAGTATTGTAGAAGCTACTCTGAAGGGCCAGGGTTTCTATCACTGTCATTCCTAAGCCCCTATAATGTGTGCTTCCTGGGATGAAATACCTAACAGAACTCTATTAATTAAATTAGTATTAAGTGGTATAAGAAAAAGTATTTATAAAATATTTCTTCCAAACCTGAGAGCTTACTTTTCCCTTACACACTGAGGGTCTCTAAGGGAAAGTGGGCTCAAACTTAAGTACAGTTATAATGAAGCATATGTATAGAGGGCAAAGTATGGCTAAGGGGTACCTCTCACTTTTAACCCTGCAAGCCTTTTTCTTCTTTTGCACACTCCTTACTTAAAACCCCCTGAAGTATAGGTCTCTTCTGGGCTTCGATAATTGGTACCTATTTACAGTTCCTAGCCATCCCTTCTCTCACCAGTGGACTGCAAGTGGGAGCTCATAATGTCTAAAGTTGTTTCCAGCTTTGACTAACTGTCTACTTGTGTTTGGGAGCACTTTGTGTTTTGTCAACAATTGCTTGTCTTGCTTGTGGATCCTGTTACTAAATTGGGTGGCCAGATGGGACTTCTGATGACTTCTAATATTTTGAAATTTATAAGCTTGTGATCTGATCAACTCCAACTCAAGACTGGGTTGCCTAAGAAGATCAGCGAGGAACAAAGAAACAAAGAATGCAATGGATTCCTTTAAAGCTATGGTTACTTGAATCTGAAACTGTAATGTTCTTAGATCACTTGGTGCTAGGAAAGAAAAAAGATAGATCATCTTATTCCCTTTTGCATGCAAACTGAGTTCTGGCTCACCATCTCTAGAGCCATTGTTGCTTCTATGTTCATAGCCATTTAGGCTTTTCATCATTACACTATACAAACTCTTCATTTATTCTTGGCTGGAAACTAGCTCCCAAAGCTCCCTATGTTGGAGAGAAATCCAGCAGAAAATAGCTGTTCATGCTCTGTGAGACATATCAAGAAGGGCCAATTTGAGAATGGTCTAAAGATTGGACACTTATTATCCAATATTTTCATTACACTGAGTGTGTAGAACCTTGAGGATGTTTCCTTCTGATTGATTTTTTTTTTAAAAAAATAGGTAAACAAGGTTATTCTCTGCTTCATTTCTTACCTCTCCTTAATCACTGGTTGGGTGTTGCCTTAGTCAGATTGATGCCTGTTAAAGGTCTTACCTGAAAAATGCCAAGGTCACCTCCTTTATCCAGGACCTGAATGGCTTTGGGGGAGAAAGTGAGACAGGTAACTTTACATGGCCTTCCCTCTCTTCAGTTCACTTATATGTCGTGGCATCACCTCCCTGATGTCATGGTCTTCTTTGAGAATGAAAGACGAACAAAAACCTCTGTGAATAGGAGTAGGAGCTTCTCCACCAGAAACCCACCTAGAACTGACCATTTGGGCAACAGAGTTCTCTCTGTCTCTCTTCCTTTTTTTCTGTCTCTGTCTCTCTTTCCTTCCTTCTGTACGCAAAGGCTATCATAACCTTATCTACAGGTACTCTGCCTAAAGAAATATAAATTTTGGTCACTGAAGTTTCCCAAGATATCTTGGGGTTTACAGGTTAGATTTCTTTCTTAAGGACCCTGCCTTAAACCCAAATCATTCTGATTCTGGTTGATTGGCCAACAAGAGGTCCCAGGCCAAGCCCTGTTTGGTCATTGTTTAAGCCCATATTGGCTCAGAGTAATTGTTTTTTGTTGCCTCAGTCAAAGTGAGACCTCTTAGTGACCCTAGCTTTAAAAGGTCAAGGTCTCTCAGTGCATGTGGGCCCATCTCCAGTCATCTTGATTTATATCTTGCCACAGGACCCAGATGGCTCTGGAGGAGAGAGTGGGGCCAATGACTGTGTCTGGCCCTCTGCCACTTTAGCCCACTTCACTTGTGTGTCATGGCATTGCCGCCCTGATACCATAGTCCTCATTGAGGATGCAAGACAAACAACAAGAAGCCAATTGTGATGAAGTATATTTAGCATATTTCACTCTAGTTATATGTTTTTCTATTTGTCAGAGGGGTGTTCTCTAGGTAGGACAAATTTAGATGCATTATTAATGTCTTTCTTCCGCCTCTCTTAGCTGTGATAAGTTCCCAGTTCCCAAACAAAATTTGGGGAATGCAATGGATTCCTTTAACACCATGGTTACTTGAATCTGAAACTGTAAGAAGTCTGGGAAAAGGAGGGGAGAACGACCATGAAATGTTTTTTTTTTTCAATTATAATCTGATTCTTTGAAAATCTGTAATCCATAAACAGCAATTCCCTATTAACCCCAAATATTAGGTAACAAGTCAGAGGAGGTGATGAAGTGGTCTATGATTGCGAGGTACCAACTACAAGACTGAATTTAAATTGGAGCTCTGCTGCTTACCCTGGAGAAGGCACTTGACCTCTCTGAGCTTCAATTTCTTCTTCTGTAGAAAAAAGGTACTGAGCTAGGTGAACCCTAAGGTCCCTTTTGGCCTTGGCAGTCTGTAATTGTGATGAATAAACTTGATGCTAAGCCCCCCTTCCTGCCTGTTGCTTGTGGCTCATGCTATGTTTGACATTTCTGTGGTGGGGAAAAGAATTGTGGAGTATGGAAGCAAGCAGGCTGTGGCAGGGGAGATCAGTGGCTTTCTCTTGACTGTCAGAAGAGCACCTGGGGGGAATCTAGACTCCAAACAGATCTCCCAACTCCGGAAGAGCTTTGGACTCTTAACTTGAGTTACTTTCTGAAGTGGGTCTGTGCCTTTGATTTGTGATGGGAATTGACAGGTTCACATAGAATCGTAGATCTAGCTATGGCTTTGTGGGATGGCTACCAGATGGTTTTTCCTTGAAAAGCTTGCAGAGTTGGTATTATACTAGTAAATAATGTCTAAGTGGAACTGTTTTACTTAAGGGTTCTGCTGAGACAGAAAAGGCGTGCTCTGGACCACATGGCAATACGTTATATACAGTTGCCATCTGGTGGCCACTTCCCCTCATCGCAGCCTCACTTCCATAGTTGAAATAGCCTCCTACAGCTGGCAATGATAGCTAGCATTTACTTACCCCTTTAAAGTGTATAAAGTGTTTTACAAAGATGATCTCGTTTTAGTCTCACAAACAGTCCTTGGGAGGTAGGTAGTATTATCATCTCCTTTTTGCAGATGCAGAAACTGAGGCAGAGGTGATGTGACTTGTCTGGGGTAACACAGCTAGCCAGCATCTGAGGCCGCGTTGGAAATCGGGTCTTTAGGCTCCAGGCCCAGCACTCTATCTGATGTAGTACCTGGTATCCCAGGGATTCCCCAGCCTGGGGGTTTCAAGAAGTTTTCTAACACTGAAGAAGAAGATTTGTTCTTTTATACCACAGTGTCTGATGTTCAGTTAATACCCTTTGGCCACTTCAGTGGCAGTCCTGCTTTCTTTCCTTGAATGTTTGAGGCTGTGGTGATGCTGAGCTCATAGACGCATTCGCCAAAGGCTTGTCCATTAGTCTGAGTCAATTCAAATGGAAATCCTGATCTAGCAAAGAATGCAGGGGTGGTTTTTAAAACATCTGTCTCTGTCTCTTTCTGTCTCTGTCTCTCTCTCTCCTTTTTTTCTGTTTCTCCCTCTCTCCGTGTCTCTCCTGGTTTTCTGTCTCTGTCTCTCTCTTTCTTCATCTCCCTTCCTTCTCCTCTCTCAATTAATACTTTATCACCAAATGAGTCCCGCAGAGAGCCCAGAGCCCAGCTACTCTGTTACAGTGGCTGAATTACCCTTGAAATACTTTAGTGACTTTGGCATTGACCTGATTCTGGGAGCATACACTTGACCCTGATGGGGCCAGGCTGTCGTCCTTGTAAAAAGGCAGTCAGGGCATTTACGCTGCTAAAGCAGTCCCTCAGGTGCCTTGTCTGCCCAGTTTCGAGGGCTCCTGTGCTCATTGGATCTGAACTGGTGTCCAAGACTCCAACCACAGAACACACAGTTGGTCAAGTGGAATAGGAATCCTTCACCCAGTTGATGGTTTGTAAGACGTGGTATTTCAAAGAAACAACCCACTGCCCGTCTAAACGTTGCTTTAAGATGGCTTGTCGGGGTCGGCTGGGTATCTGGGCACCAGGAGTACAGGCCACTGCAAGCCAGTGCTTCTGGCATCGTCTCCATGTGTGCCATAGGAGGTGCACAAATCAAATGTCGGGGACAGCCGACAAATGTCCCCGACACTTATGGAGAACCGCTTGAAAGAAGAGGCTTAACAGCTTTAGAGAGGGGGGACCTTGAAGGCAAGAACCCTTGTCTTGGGCCCCCTGGGGATTTGCCTGAGCCAGTCTTACTGACTTCTGTCTCTCTGCTGGTCTTCAATGATTCCGGAAGAGAGAGTGAGGTTGCCAACTCACTGTGCGTTTCAGCAAGAATTGAGATGGCATCAGTAGAGATCCACTGGTCCGTTCCCCTCATTTCAGAGAAGAGGAGACTAAGATCTGGAGAAGAGAAATGACAGGACCACCCCATCAAGAGCTTAGGTTCCCTCTTTCCATGTCATTCTGTCGCCAGAGAAAAGAAAAGACCTCTCTGGCAGCACTGTCCCTTCTACATGGAGAGGCCATCATCCTCCCCAAAAGAGAAGGTAAAAAATTACCCCAGATGCAGTTAGAGGCAGCAGCCACCAGATGGCAAGAATGCCCCACATGTCTAGGTCACTCCACTCTATCCCAGTAAGCCAAGAGGAAACATCAATAAATCCCCTACTGTGTGCAAAGCACTATTCTGTGCACAGAGATAAACCAAATATAGTCTCTATCCTCAAGGAGATTGCATTTTACTGGAGTAAAGGGAGACAACTAAAGAACAGTGACATTCTGAATCATGAACATGTGTCCAACTCTGAAAAAGTCATTGAGGAAGTCCTGGGGCAAATGCCCTCTCATAGACTGGCCTAGTTTTAGGCCTACCTGGAGTCAGGGAACAAGTGAAAATTAGACAGGGGCCTTAAGGAGTACCGACAAGTTAAATTACCCTATTTTATAAATGAAAGTTCTTAGTTCTCTGAGGCTCAAAGACGGAAAATAACTTTCCAGGTCACACACTGAGATTTTTTCTGAGTTCGTGTCCATATCTCTAAAGATAAAATCCTTTCATAACTTAGCCCCCTTTTACCTTTTGGGTCTTCTTATACCTTAGTCCCCAACATGTACTTTTGATCCCATGAGATTGGCTGTTCCTTGAATAAGGCACTCCATCTCAGCTCCCAGCATTCTCCCTGGTATGTCCCCTGTGCTTGGAGTGTGCTCTTTTGTCCATTCTGAGTACTGAGCTCCCTGGCTTCCTTTTCCAACAAAATTCTTAACTTCAGGAAGCTGCCTCCATCCCCTCTTAATTCCAGTGCCTTCCCTCTGTTGATTCTTTCCTAATGATCTGGCCTTGTATCTCTCCCTCCCCTTCCATTGTAAGCTCCTTGAGGGCAGGGACTATACTTTCTCTTTTTGTATCCCCAACAGTGCCTAGTAGATGCTTACTAAATGTGCAGTGATTGAGCAATTGCATCCCGAAAGACCTCTTTAGAGAGGTGGCCCTTGTTTCCCAGAAATGGAGATGAGACACTAGAACATTCTTGGCATGGGGCACAGCTTGTTGATGGTACATCAAAGGCAAGGAAGCCAAAGATGGACTGGTGTGTATTGAGGAACAACTGATTGTCCAGTTGGGGTAGAGCTAATGTGCTGAAGAGGAAGTCCAGGGTAATCAGCTTGGAAAGATAGGCTGGGCACTCTCCAGTCGATAAATAGTCAAAGGCTATGAACAGACAATTTTCAGATGATGAAATTAAAATTCTTTCTAGTCATACAAAAAGGTGCTCCAAATCACTATTGATCAGAGAAATGCAAATTGCACCTATCACACCTATCACATTGGCTAAGATGATAGGAAAAGATAATGACGAATCTTGGAGGGGATGTGGGAAAACTGGGACACTGATACATTGTTGGTGGAACTGTGAACGGATCTAACCATTCTGGAGAGCAATATGGAACTATGCTCAAAAAGTTATCAAACTGTGCATACCCTTTGACCCAGCAGTGTTTCTACTGGGCTTATATCCCAAAAAATCATAAAAGAAGGAAAGGGCCTCACATGTGCAAGAATGTTCGTGGCAGCCCTTTTTGTAGTGGCTAGAAACTGGAAACTGAATGGATGCCCATCAATTGGAGAGTGGCTGAATAAATTATGGTATATGAATGTTATGGAATATTACTGCTCTGTAAGAAACGAGCAGCAGGACGATTTCAGAGAGGCCTGGAGAGACTTGCATGAACTGATGCTCAGTGAAATGAGCAAAATCAAGAGATCATTATACACGGCAACAACAAGACTATATGATGATCAATTCTGATGGACATGGCTTTCTTCAACAATGAAATGCTTCAAACCAGTTCCAGTTGTTCTGAAAGTGCTGCTTTCTGTAGTTCAGTTTGACATGATCATAATAGGGATCAGCATGAGATAGAGCTTCAGAAGGTGAGTGGAGGAACTTGAAGTGTGACTGGAAGGCTAAGGAATTTTCATTTGACTCCATAGGTAACAGTGAATTATGAAAGGACTTTGAGCAAAGTAATCACATAATGACCCCCAAACCTTAAAGATCTGGGGGAAACCTTAAAGCAACAGTAGAATCGGAGGTTGGAGGCTCCTTAGAAGACACAATAGGATGTAAGAGCATGAGGAGACCATACAGCATCACATGTCCATGTTAGAAGGGATCTTAGAAAATAGAGTGTCAAAGCCATAAAGGAGATTGCTTAGAACTGTAACGCAGATTGTCAGAACCATGACTCCTTGGGACACTAGATCCCTAGGATATCAAATTGGGAGGGTCTGATATTAGAGCCAAAAAGAAGTGTAGAACATGAAGTGTCAGAAATGGCAGGGAAGGGTCTTAGAACTTGCAGTTTGGCCTTGGCCATGAGAAAAGAGACCTGGCATTAGTGGAGCCGTGCCCTGTGTTGGGGGACCTGAGAGACAGCAAGAATGCTAATAAAATATTGGTAGACCCAGAGCAGTGGCCTACCATTCCAAAAAGTTTCTAAACTGGTCAGTGTGTCAGAGAAGAACAGAGGGAACCTAAAACATGTAACTCGGGCTCTGGAAGAAATCTAGGGTGGAGGGGAGAGGAGAAGGAACTTTGATAGGGATTCTGGATCTCATTTAGGGGGCTTCAGTCCATACAGCAACTACTTCCCCTAGCTCTTCTGCAAGAGAAAAGATTTTTTTCTATACTCAGTGCCTCTTGCATCTCGATTTTTGTTTCTCCTGAATTATTTTCTCCTAAGCCTGGTAGCGTGGATAAGTTAGTTTCTTGTTTTTTGTTTCCAGTAGCTCACCTCTCCACGATGCTGAGCTTTGGGGGTTCTGCCACCAAACTCAACTCATTGAAGGAATGAAGTTTGGGGCCTGGACCCTGTGCACTGATCCATAAACCATTCCCACCCAACCCTGCCTGCCAACCCCCCATCATTATTACTCCTGTGTTTCAGGAAGATGGGCTTCTGATACTGTGACTGGAACCTGAGGAATCACATGCAGAAATCTCTTTGAACCCCATCATCTTCTTGTATAGCCATCGTCATCCTCCTCTCCCTCTTCCTTTTTCCCTTCTCCTTAAAACTTACAAACATTGAAATAGTCACACTTGGAGGTTCTGTGGAAATATGGGTATATTAATATATTGCTGGAATAATTTATGATTATGCAATAGAAGTTACTAAAATCTTTGGAGAGCATAAATTTAGAGCTAAGGGATCTTAGGATATAGAATATTGTACCTCATCTTGATGAGTTGCTATAGCCCTCATGGTAGAAGCACCTGGGCTTCTTGGGGGCTCTTTAGAGGTTTATTTACAATCTTTATTCATTTTAAAAAACATAAAAGTCCCCTAAAAGTATTTCCATACAGACAGCAAAACACAGTAAGAGGATTCCATACGAAACTGTAAATCTCTATTTCACACTACTTGCTATAAAACACACACACACACACACACACACACACACACACACACTGGTCTTGTTCAAAAAATGTTCCATGTTACTTTCAAAACTGTTCTGTCTGCTTCTTTCATAATTTCCTTCTGTTCTCTTTTGCACACTTAGAAAAGATGCTTTACTGGCCCTCTTTTTTGAGCATTCTTTTGCTAAACTTCAATTGCTGTCTAATTCCCCTTTTCCCTCATTAGCTAAAAATTACAAAAGAAAAATAAAAAAAAACTTTTAACAAATAACCACAGTCAAAACAAATTCACACAGTGACTGTTTCCAAAAATGCATGCCTTTGCTCCTTGAATCCATCTACTATCAAAAGGTAGATAGCATCCTTCATCATTGATCCTCTGAAGACATGGTTGGTTAGTATTTGGATCAGCATTCTTTTGTACTTAATAGTTTTTTCTTCCTTCAAAATGTTGTTTTTGTATAAATTGTTCTGGTTCTGCTCTATTATGTCTTAATCCCTAGGGATTCTCTGAAATTGTATCTTTGGTTATTTCTTAAGGCAAAGTAACATTCCATTATATGCCATTTATATGGCACAATTTGTTTAACAGTTTGCCAATTTTTAAGAGGTAATTAGAAACCCCTGTTAGATTTTTCATTCTTTTTTTTCTCCCTTCAGGATTGGGAAATTTCTTTTACTTATGACTGTTCTTTCCCCAGTATTATCCTTCTTTTTAACCAGCCTTACCCCTCCCCAACTCCCACTCTGTTGAATTTGATGTCTTTCCATACCAAACTGTGTACATCAAGCATTTAACTCTTTTTCCTTTGTGTGTTTCTTTTAGTTATGAGTAATGTTCATCTGATTCCATCTGATATGTGTGTATATGTGTCTGTGCATACACACATACATATATATATACATAAATTACCAGGTAGTTTTTAAAAAATCATGGTTTTCTTAAAATCTAATAATTCTCTTTTTTAATTAAAGCCTTTTATTTGCAAAACATATGTATGGGTAATTTTTTCAACACTGACCCTAGCAAAGCTTTCTGTTACAAATTTTTCCCCCCTACTCCCCACCCCTCCCCTAGATGGCAGGAAGTCTAATACGTGTTAATTATGTTATTATGTTAAAATATTTGACAAATCGAATATGTGTATACATATTTATACAGTTATCTTGTACAAGAAAAATCGGATCTACAAGAAAAAAAAATCTGAAAAGGGAAACATAATGCAAGCACACATCAATAGAGAGCATGAAAATTGTTATGTTGTAGTCCACATTCAGATCCCTCTCTCTGGGTGTATATATGGCTTTCTTCATCACTGAACAGTTGAAACTGGTTTGAATCATCTCATTGGTGGAAAGATCCATGTCCATAAGAATTGATCATCATATAGTCTTGTTGTTTCCATGCACCATAATCTCCTGGTTCTGCTGATTTCACTCAGCATCAGTCCATGTAGGTCTCTCCAGGCCTCTCTGAAATCATCCTGCTGGCCGTTTCTTACAGAACAATAATATTCCATAATAAAAATACCATCATTTATTCAGCTATTCTTCAATTGATGGGCATCCATTCAGTTTCCATTTTCTAGCCACTACCAAAAGGGCTGCCACAAACATTTTTGCACATGTGGGCCCCTTTCCCTCCTTTAAGGTCTCTTTGGGATATAGGCCCAATAGAAACACTGCTGAATCAAAGGGTATGCACAGTTTGATAACTCTTTGAGCATAGCTCCAAATTGCTCTCCAGAATGGTTGGATCCGTTCACAGTTCCACCAACAATGTCTCAGTGTCCCAGTTTTCCCACATCCCCTCCAATATTCGTCATTATCTTTTCCTGTCATCTTAGCCAATCTGACAGGTGTGTAGTGGTATCTCAGAGTTCTCTTAATTTGCATATCTCTGATCAGTAGTAAATCCAATAATTCTTACATGATCTCTCCTTGACCTGTTTAGCAGATCATTTGTTTTTTATTTAAGCTATCTTGACATGTTCTTTTTTCATTTTTTGATTTTGTTCTAATATTTCTTGTTCTTTCATGAAGTCACTGATTTCTTTTTGTTTTCTTTCTGTTTCAGAGAAACCATTTCTTTTTCATTTATCTATTTATTTGTTTTTAATACACTTTGCTTTATGAATCATGTTGGGAGAGAAAAATCAGAACAAAAGGGAAAAACCACGAAAGAGGAAAAACAAAAAAGAAACCAATGCATTCATTTACATTTAATCTCCGTAGTTCTTTTTCTGGATGCAGATGGCATTTTCTATCAAAAGTCTATTGAGATTATCTTGGATGAGAGACATTTCTTAAATAAGGCTTACCCATTTTCTTTTCTAAGAAATTTATTCTTCCAGTTTTCCACACGGCTTTTATTTCATGTTTTATCCCGTTTTGGTCCTTGTAGAAAATCCCTTTTTTCCTTTAACTCTCTGCTTACTTGTTTTGTATATAAATGTGAAATAATTTTTGATACTGGTTGGTGTTTTCTTGATGTATTTGTCTATCCAGCTTTAGTTTCTAGGTTAAGTCTTGCTTGCCTGGACCAGGCTCCACACTGCGCTGTTCTTGAGTAAGGTGTTATGTCTTGCTTGTCCTTATCCTGGGGCCCTTGGCCTTTGTCTCTGACCTGTTGCCTATTCCCTGCCCCCATCTTTGAGGTTCAGAGCACTGAAACTTCAAGGCCTTCTTTGTTATCTGGGGACAGAATGTTAGGGACCTGAGAGTCTCAGGGCCTATGCTGGATTGGAGGTGATATAGCAGTGGTGCTAAACTTACTCCCTTGCTCATCTATCTCTGTGGAGGCAGGATCCTGTCCCATCCCAGCACTTAGCTTGCTCTTTTGTTCTTTGTGAACTTGTTTCTAAGCAGCCTGGAAAATAGGTAGAGGCTAAAAATGGCCTGTTGTGCCTTTTGCTGCCAAGTATCTTAGGCTGCCTAGTCTGGAGAGGAAGCCTGATACAATCTAAACCTGAGTTCCAGATGCTTCTCTGGCTCTCAACAGACTGGGGGCTGAGGAAGTACACAGAACCATTTTATGCATTTGCCTGATTTCCTCTTTTGACCATTCTCTTTGTAAACACATTTTCATTTTCCTGCTAGATTTTATTAATAGTGACTTTGGAGAGATTCATAGAAGAGGCTTAAAGAAGGGAGTTTACTGATGATGTGTTTTCTGCTTCCCCTCTGTCCACCTCCTAGAGAAAGGAGGAATTTTCTAGGTAGTGTGATTCATGACTCTGGCCTTCTAGCCAGAAAAGGAAAGTTTCTTGTACTGCAATTAACCCACGGGCTTGTCTCTTAAGAAATCTAAGGTTGAGATAGAGATCTGGCCTACTGTCGAGAGAAGAATTTCCTGAGCACTGTGCTTCTTATTCTTGGGCAGAAACACAAGAAGGATTCTGAGGATGTTTCTTTTCCTTTCCCCCCTACACTCCAAAGTTGGAAGGGAAAGCAAGGAACAAAAAAAGACGAAGGAGATTTTTCATGCCACTGTTATTTTGAATTACTCAGTGCCCATCCGAGGGGAAGTGATTGCTCTGTGAAATTGTCCGGGTATGCACCACATGTCAGTGCGCTTTCTGTCTAGCAACCCCAAAATGGGCCTCCTTTCTGGAGGGGTATCTAGAATCACAGGGGGATACAAGGAGTCTGGGCACAGGGGCATTGTGTAGGACTCTGGGAAAAGGGGGCAAATTGTATTGATTGTCTGTGGGCTGCTAAACCAGAATGTCACAGAAATGCTGTAGATATGTTAGTTTACTTAGATTATAGCAAAAGTCATTAAGCTTGTCTTATATTATTCGGAGAAGATGAAAAGATGTCAACTTTATAAATAAATAGATCTGAAAAGATTAATGGTTGAAAACAATCCTTTATTTAGTGGCACATACAAAAAACTTCTAACATGTTAGAGCTGAAAGGGACCTTAAAACACAGGACATAGATTCCCAGAGAGAGAGGGGAAGGCACTGTAGAGCAGGAAACTTAGGCTACGCCATGCCTGCCACCTTCTGTTTGGGAGCAGGACTTCACCATTGGAAACAAATACTAAACAAATCCTAGTAAGGAACATGAGTTGTGAAACAAAAGATTTCCATATTTCCCATATAAAAATCTTATGTCACATTCTGTATCAGATTTCTGTCAGGAAGTGGACAACTCTTCCAACACTGGTCTTCTGGAATTGAGGATGGTCATTACATTGATTGAATACTAAACTCTTTCAGTGTTTGTTTGTCTTGAAAATGTTACTATATAAATTGTTTTCCTGGTTCTGCTAAATTCACTCTGCTTGTTTACATAAATCTTCCAGGTTGCTTTGATATTCTCCTTTTCATGATTTTGAATGGGGTGATTGTTTTGTTGCCTTCATAAACCATGTATGTTCATCCATTCCTCAACTGATAGAGACAAGATGGAGAGACAAAGGCTAGACAGTAAATTTAGAGGGAATTTGCTGGACTCAAGTTGTTTTTAATGATTTGATGTCAGTTTTGAAAAGAGGTCTTCAGTAGAGCATCCCAGGGATCTGTCTTTGATTTTTTTATCAGTGACTTTGGTTAGATGAAGGCATTAGAGTGTCACAATTACCAAAAATTACTTCCCAACCCACAGAGTTGGAAGTTGAAGTGGGAAATGTTAACAGATTCTGTGACGAGTCAGGCTCCAAAGGTAGAATGTTAAATTGAACTGAGTAAGATGAATTTTATTTTTTTTTCCGTTTGGATGTGTGTCCATACAAATCAATAAGTGTTCTGCATTTTATAGTCTGAGAATCACTTGGAGCACTGAGAAGGTAAATGATTTGCCCGCAGTCACATGGCTGATGTGTGTTAGAGGCAGGGCTTGGATGCCAAGGTGTCTTAAGATAAAGTGTAATAGACATGTAGTCTGTGCAGATCCTGGGACCTTCTTATCCCAATTGCCATTCCCACACGTGAGGTGACTGCCCAGATTTATGCACCAACTCCTCAGAGTTTTAGGACTCGTCCAAAAAGGTCAGAGGTAATTCTCTAATGCCATTGGCTTGACCACCACTGTGATACTATCCCCCAATATTATCAGTTGAAAATCAATTTACTGATATAGTTAAGATGTCAAGGCTAACATGGGACTGAGTGGTTTGCACTGTAACCTTACAGAGATAAATGTAATCAACAAAATGCAGACATTGTGGCTAGACATTTTACTTGAAAAGGACTTGGGGGAGGGAAGAAGATGGTCATTTAATGATATAGGTGAATTTCACCTATTTCTAATGAAAAGACCAGATCTGAACAAAAAATTTGACCTCCAGACACAGAACTCAAGAGAAGCATAAAAAGGTAAAAAGGAAAGGACTCTTGAGAACTTTATTCCTACTATGGGGATACTTAAAGATTGGGGGTATAATTAGATATTACTTTGATAATATGAAAAAGAAAACTAGAGGAGGAAAGGTTATCATACTGGGGAAAAGAGGGAAAAGTAGTAAAATAAGATTTTTAAAAAAGGAGATTAAAAACAAGGTAAAATCTCATGAAGAGGCAAAGAAAACCTAATATAATTGAGGGAAAGAAGGGAGGTAGATGAGCATTGTGTAAATCTTACTCTCATCAGATTGGGCTCTAAAAGTGTACATCAGACACTCTTGGTTTCACAGAGAAACTTGTCCTTCGTTATAGGGAAGTGGGAGGGAAAGGAGGAAAAGAAAGGGATAAACTAATAGAAGGGAAAATAGAAGAATCAGGGGAAAGAAGTAAAAAGGGGGGAGGGGCTCTAAAGGGGGGAGGATTGTTTGGGGTAGGGGGTCATCAAAAGCAAAATACTGAGGAGGGGGGATGGGAGAAAGGGGAAAGGAAAGGGAAAAGGACTTGGGGGGGGGAGTGTTCCATGGCCTGTAACTATTTTCGTGGACTATCACTTTAGTAGGATTTGGCTGCCAACAAATCTTGAGTGATTTTCAACTATAAGAAGACGACTAGAGAACTCGGGACTGTGACCAGGTCAGATCCCATTTTCAATATTGTGTTTAGTTCTGTAAATCACGTTTTAGGAAGGTTATTGTCTATATTATGTGGTTTACAAGATTAATATCAAGCAGATAAACCAGTTCTTTGTGTTGCTAGATTTCTTTTCTAGAAATCTGGGGGCCACTAGTGCATTGTTGGAGGAGTTGTGAAATGATCCAACCATTCTGGAGAGCAATTTGGAACTATGCCCAAAGGGCTATAAAACTGTATATACCTTTTGGCCCATCAGTGGCATTATTGGGTCTTTATTCCAAGGAAATCATCAAGCAGGGAAAAGAACCCACATGTGCCAATATGTTTATAGCAGCTCTTTATGGGGTGGCAGAGAATTGGAAATTGAGTAGATGCCCATCAGTTGGAGAATGGCTGAACAAGTTGTGGTAAATTAAGATAATGGAATATTATTGCTCTAGAAAGAATGATGAACAAGTTGATTTTAGAAAGGTCTGGAAAGATTTACACTAACTGATGCTGAGCAAAAGAAGCAGAACCAGGAATACATTGTACACAATAACAGCAAGAATGTGTGATGATCAACTATGAAAGGCTTGATTCTTCTCAGTAGTTCAGTGATCCAAAGCAATCCGAATAGACTTTGGACAGAAAATGCCATCTGCATCCAGAAAAAGAACTAAGGAGACTGAAAGCAACTCAACACATGCTATGTTCACTTCTTTTGTCTGTTTTTTTCCCTCTCTCCCGTGGTTTTCCCCTTTTGTTCTGATTTTTCTCTCCAAGCATGATTCATAAAGCAATGTGCATTAAAAAAAATACATTAGAAAGCAGGGGGCGTATTTTGCTTACCAAATAAAGTTGGAGTTCTTAATAAATAACCAAATAAACCAGTGTCCACTATAGCACTGAATAAGAGCTGAAGAAGGAATTGTGAAGGAGATATAGATGGTTTTGAAATCATAAAGGCTAAAAACTGAATTCCGAATAGAAAAAGTTGGGAGTTTTGGAAGAGAAATCAAAGGCAGCTGCATGGCTGGTTCACAGGCTTGATTACATGGCCTAGGCCAGCAAGTAGTTCATAGGGCTTGGAGTCAGGAAGAATTTAATTAAAATCCTATCTTATACACTTCCTAGCTGTGTGACTCTGGTCAAATAAACCTATAGCCTTGTTTTTCTTAAATGTAATGTGATAGAATTGCACTTGAAAACTACTATCATCCCATCCTGATCCTTTAATAAGCTTAGAAAATGTAAGATATAGAATTATTAAGGGATCATTTGACCCAGCCTCTTCTTCTTAAGTATGAGAGAACTGAGGCCCAGAGAGCTTAGTGAGTGGTAGGGCAGGCAATAGAACTTAGTCTTAGGCTTCAAATCCAACATTCTTTCCTTTAACATAATTCATCCCCAAAGCATTCAAGCTGAATGAAAGATTTCCAATGACTGCCTGCATGGCTTTAGGCAAGTCACTTTTGGGACGTCAGTATGCTGCTCTAAAATAAGTGGGTTTAGTAGATGATCTCTGACATCCCTGCTAGCTCTTTACCTATAATCCTAAATTATGGTAAACTGGAGAGCAGCATGTATAGCGAGTGATCTCAGAGTATGAGAATCAGTCGGGCACAGAGCTGATCCATGAAGCAGGAATCCGAGGAATTCTCATTCCAAATTTGGCTCTTAGAACGACAGGGATGACACAAAGAAGTTGCACAATGGAGAGAACACTGGGCCTAGAATCGAGAAGACCCATCTTCCTTAGTTCAAATCTGACCTCAGACACTGCTGTGTGAGCCTGGCAAGTCATGTCACCTTTTTGCCTCAGTTTCTTCATTTATAAAATGGGATAAAGAAGGAAATGGCAAGTCACTCCAGTGTCTTTGCCAAGGAAATCCCAAATGGGGACACAGAGAGTTGGGCACAGTTGCATGACCAAACAACAACAATGGCAAGGATAAGCTAGCTGGAATCAGGCCATACACATGAGCATGTATCAGGTTTGCTCATCTTGATGACTTCCATCTCAAACTAATTGGTATGAGACGCTCTCCTTAAGGGTTGAGATGAAGGCCTTGACCTTTGTGAGGAGTGGGCCAGAATGTGCAAGAGAGTGTTTTTTTTTTTCTTTCCATGCTTCTGGAGTTGAGGGAACTGATGGACAAAGCCAACTTCACTTCAACCCTTGCTGAAGGCAAAGGCTCTAGGAAGACATGAGAGGGGCTGACAGTCTCCATCCTGCTTGCTATACCAGAGACTTGGGGAAAGTTCCTTTTGGGGGAGATCCAGGACTTTATTAGTTAAGCTAAGTTTTTCCATTGCCAATGAGAAAGTTCCTTCATTCTGTATTGTCTCATATACATCCTCTTACATACACAGATCTCTGATTTTTGTTTTGCTACTAATTTGGATAAATGAATTTTTTTTGCTATTTTTCATTGTGGAATTAGTATTGGGGGGAAAGGGGTCATGCTTAGGGTCTTCCCTCTCCCCCACTAATAATAAGATACAGTGATGGGAAGTTACTTTGAATCCAAACAAGTCCCTTAGACTAAAAATATTTAAGGGAGCAAGTAGATATAGTTGTAACTGGTAGCCATGTTTTTCTTCTTCTTCTTCTTCTTTTTTTTTTACTTCTTGCTGAGGCAATTGGGGTTAAGTGACTTGCCCAGGGTCACACAGCTAGGAAGTGTCTGAGCTCAAATTTGAACTCAGGACTTCCTGACTTCAGGGATGGTGCTCTAACCACTGCGCCACCTAGCTGCCCCCATGGTAGCCATGTTCTTCAGCCTCCTGCTTCCTGTCCTGGCAGGAGTGGAAGTCTCGTTTAGAGAAGAGACTAGGGTTGTCCATTTGTCCCCCCTTCAAGCCACACAGCAGCCCTTGCTGCCTGCGGGACCTCCTGGACACAAGTGTGCCTTCTGCACATTCAAGTCTCTCTCTCTCTCTCTGGCAGTATTTTCTTGAAATAGGTCTGTTCTTTTCAGCAGTAGTGTTCAACTCAACTAGAAGAGGGGCATACATAAGGATTCCTGTCTATTCTTTTTTTTGTTTATTTTGTTAAATGCTTCTCAGTTAGGTTTTCAGCAAGCTCAGCAACAATTGGGTCTGTTGATGGCTACACTGTAGCACAGGTGTATTTGCCACCTCAGCTCTATGGCTTCCCTTCTTCTCAGGTCCAAGGAGTCATTTATCTTATGGTTTAGTCAAGTCGCCCAAATTCTCTGTGATGTCACTATTGACATGGAGGACAATTCTCTACAGTGAGTTTCCTTTCTGGAGACTTTTGCTCTGTAATCTCTTATAGAAATTCTCAGTGTCCTTCATCTCTTGTCCAAATAAATGCTTTCTCTGGGGTCTTTGGAGCTTTTCTCTCAGGAAATCTGTCACCGCCAGCTCCTCTTCAAAACTTGGCGCTGCTCTCTGGTTTCCATTCCAAAAACCAGAATGAAATTGTTAGTCTCTGTTGTTGGGAAACAACACATGAGCTTGTCATGTGCAGTTATACGGCCTTCCCCCATCCTAAACCTTGCTGTAGCTCCTTGTCAGCCTTCATTTGCCCTGGCTGCTGGCTCGATCAGTTGAGGGCCATTATAACCAGGAGGGAGAAAATATGGGAATAAGCATTTCTTATGGTGGTTACTATATTCCAGGCACTGTGCTAATGCTTTTTTAAAAACAAATATCTCATTTGATCATCCTTACTCTGGGAAATAAGTGGTGTTATTATCTCCATTTTATAGTTGAGGAAATTGAGGCAGATAGAGGTTAAGTGGTTTGTCCAGAACTAGTAAGTGTTTGAGGTTAGATTTGCATTCAGGTCTTCCTGACTCCAGGGCCAGGCTACCTGCCACAAGCTGCCTTACTTTGGCATCCCTTAGGGTGCTTGCTACAGTCTATAGCACCACCACTGCCTTAGGAAGGAGATGGCCAGTGCTCTGGCTCTGATAAGGCCTATCATTGCTTCATGCTGGGTGGCACAATGGTAGGCACAGAAATGGTAGTGGAAGGAAACACCCTTTCCCTGACCCTGGCAATGCCTGGCAGAATGTCCAGGAAGCTGCTCCTAGTCCTACAGGTACCTCAGTTCACGTCATCACCTCTTCCCTTGATGTACTCTGTCAGCTCTGGGCTGCCTTATACCTTTGAATACTCCCTTGTCTCACTAACCCCCTTATAGATTATCTTTCCCATTAGATGGCAACCTCCTTGAGTATGGGATCAATTTTGATGATTATGTCTACAACCCCTGTGCTTAGCATACTGCCTGGTACACAGTAAGTGCTTAATAAATGATCTACATATATTTACAGTGTAATTTTGAACGCCCAAGCTTCTGACTCCTAATCCTAGTGTCTTGTACCTTCCCTTGTTTCTTTGTAGTCATCTTTTCTGATTGCACAATAACCCTCCATTTCATTCATTAGAGAAGTAACATGACATCGTGGAAAGCACTGGAGTCGAGCATAACTGTTGTGTGACCCTGGACAAGTCACTTAACATCTTTGTCAAACAGGGGAATGGTTGTCTTTAGTGGGTTCTGAAATCCCTTCCAGCCCTTAATCAGGTATGTCAGGGCCTTGCTGAAGCTTTGTTGAGACTTAGTCTGAGAAAATGAGAAAATACCAAGCTGGGTTAGTGCAGGGTCAACTTATCAGGTTGATTCGAGAGCAGCGTTGAATAAAATGCGTACAAGCAGGACTGGTATTGTTACTTCCAAACTCCATTGTGCATATACTCAGGGCCTGTTTTTCATCAAACTGAGACTATAATCATTGACTGTTACTGAGGACCTCACAGTGTTTCACTCATGAGAATACCTTGACTGGTGATGAATGCACAGGTGTGAGCAGAAAGATCTGAAGAAACCCTCCCCAGCTTTACAGCTTGGCTATATTTCTCTAGGTCTATACGTGGCACTGAGGGCTAGAGGGTATAAAAAGGAGGCAGGCGGGAGAGGCAGAGGAGTTCCTGAACATGTCACTGATTGGCAATAAAGCTGTCTTCTCTTTCCTGCTCCTCTGGCTCCTGACTCTTTTTCTCAAGAACACTTCTGGCCCTGTCCAGTACTACTCTGAAGACCAGTAATGATAAGACCTCTGGCTGCCCCTGGTGGTAGGATCCAGACACAGGTATCTTATATATTTCAGTTTGTTCAAGCATTCCCAAATCTGAATTTATCAAAATTAGAGATCTGGTACTGCTAGCTCACTTTCTTTACAACTCTTTTTATTATTTTCCTTGAGATTTTTGATCTTTTGTAGACATTGTTCAAAATAGTTTTCCAGAATGGCTCTGGACCATTTCATATCTCTACCAATAGTTTAGTGTGCATGGCTTCTGTGGTCTCTCCAATATTTAGTAATTTTCTTTTTTTTGTCATCTTTGTCAGTCTAATAGATATAAAGTAGAACTTCATAGTTGCTTTTAATTTTCATTTCTCTAATTATTAGTGATTTAGAATATTTTTTTCATATGGTTATTGATGTGAAGGTCTTTTGTTTGAAAATGGCCTATTCATATCCTTTGATCATTTATTAATTGGGGAATGGCTCTTAGGCTTATAAATATAAATCAGTTCCTTATACATCTTGAAAACTAGGTTTTTTCATATGTAATATTATCATTACTAAATCATCATAGAAAAAATAAAAGCCACAGTGTTTGCTTCCATCCATCACAACCCATCTCTAACAAACATAATGCACTGCTCCCCCTCAGCAAAGAAAAATATCCCATAAACTATTTAAGACAAAAATCAATGTAACAATCAAAAGTTTCAAAACCTGTTCCCTCAGTAATTACTGTCTTGTCAGTTTAATCAAAGAAACTTGTTCTATAGATTTTTTTCTCATTTATCTATTTTCCTTCTAATTTCCACTACATTGGTTTTGTATGAAAACTTAAATTTTACATCATCAAAATTGTCCATTTTTTTCCTGTAATCAATTCTGTCATTTGATCATGAACTTTCCCCCTATCCTTAGATTTAAGGAAATTCTTCCTTGCTCCTCTAATTTTTTATGATGTCACCTTTTGGTATATACTGTGAAGTGTTAGGCTTTAAACTCACTTTCTGCTATGTACTTTCCATTTTCTTAGCAGTTTTTGTTAAATGGTGTTTACCCCAGTAGCTAAAGTCTTTGGATTTATCAAACACTTCCCCTGTGTAGTGGACTCCTGATCTGTTTGACTGATGGACATTTCTCCTTTTCAATCAGTACCAAATCATTTTGATAAGTACTATTTTATAGTAATGTAGTTTGAGATCTGGTACTGTTAGCTCACCTTTTTTCCAACTCTTTTTATTATTTTCCTTGAGATTTTTTATCTTTTGTTCTTCCAGATAAATTTTGTTATTTCCATCTAGTTCTATACAATTATTCTTTGTTAATTTGGTTAGTATCGCACCGAATAAGTAAATTAAATCAGGTATCACTGCATTTTTGTTATTTTGATCCAGCCTACCAATGAGTAATTGATATTTCTACATTCATTTCAGCCAGTCTTTATTTTTGTAGAGTGTTGGGCAGTTGTATTTATGTAGTTTATTTGTATATGTTCGTTCCCAAGTATTGTCTATATTCTGCAGTTATTTTAAATTGAATTTCTCTTTCTCCTCCTTATTAATGGATTTGTTGATAATATACAGAAATATCTATGATTTGTGTGGATTTACTTTATATCCTACAATTTTTCTGGACTTATTGTTTCAATTAATTTTTTAAGTTAGCTGTCTGGTGTTTTCTGTGTAAGCCATCATTTCATCTTCAAAAGTAATAATTTTTATGGTATATGAATATTATGGAATATTATTGTTCTGTTAGAAATGACCAGCAGGACGATTTCAGAGAGGCCTGGAGAAAGGTGCTCCAAATCACTATTGTTCAGAGAAATGCAAATTAACACAACCCTGCCAGATTGGCTAAAATGACAGGAAATGATAATGACAGGTGTTGGCGGGGATGTGGGAAAACTGGGACACTGATATATTTTTGGTGGAACTGTGAACAGATCCAACCATTCTGGAGAGCAATTTGGAATTATGCTCAAAAAGTTATCAAACTCTGCATACCCTTTGACCCAGCAGTATTTCTACTGGGCCTATATCCCAAAGAGATCTTAAAGGAGGGAAAGGGACCCACATGTGCAAAAATGTTTGTGGCAGCCCTTTTTGTAGTGGCTAGAAACTGGAAACTGAATGGATGGCCATCAATTGGAGAGTGGCTGAACAAATCATGGTATATGAATGTTATGGAATATTATTGTTCTGTAAGAAACGACCAGCAGGACGATTTCAGAGAGGCCTGGAGAGACTTGCCTGAACTGAGCAGAACCAGGAGATCATTATATACGGCAACAACAATACTATATGAGGATCAGTTCTAATGGACATCACTCTCTTCAACAATGAAATGCTTCAAACCAGTTCCAGTTGTTAGGTGAAGAGAGCCATATACACCCAAAGAGAGGGATGTGAAATATGGACCACAACATAACATTTTCATACTCTCGATTGATGTTTGCTTACATTGTGTTTCCTTTCTCTGATTTTTCTTTCTTGTAGATACGATTTTTCTTGCACAACAATGATAAGTGTGGAAATATGTATGCATATATTCGATTTGTCAAGTATTTTAACATAATTAACATGTAGTAGATATCCTGCCATCTAGGGGAGGGGTGGGGAGTAGGAAGGAAAAACTTGTAACAGAAAGCTTTGCAAGGGTTAATGTTGAAGAATTACCCATACATATGTTTTGCAAATAAAATAAAATTTAAAAAAGTAATCATTTTGTTCCTTCTTTCCCTCTGCTTAGTCCCCCACTGCCTTTTTCTTATCTTGTTGCTAGAGTCAGCATTTCTAGCATCATATGAAATAGTAGTGATGATCATGGTGCCTTGATCTTATCAGAAAGGTTTCTAGGTTATTCTCATTACATATTATGCTAGCTCTTTCATTCCTATACCTGTTAATGTTTTCAATAGAAATGTGTTATATTTTCAAAAGCTTTTTTGTGCATCTCTTGATATAATCATGTAGTCTATGTTCTTTTTTCATATGGTCTATTATGTTGATAGTTTTTCTAATATTGAACCAACCCTACATTTTGGTATCAGTTGGACCTGGTCACCATGTGTGACGTTTTTGATATGTTGCTATAACTTCTTTGCTAATATTTTGTCTAAATTTTGGGGTGGATATTCATTAGACAAATTGGTTTGTAGTTTTATTTCTCTGTTTTGATTTTCCCTAATTTAGATGTTAATCAGATTTATATCATTGAAAGAATTTTATAAGATTAATTTCTTCCCATTTTTACAAATAGCCTATGCAGAATTAGAATTAATTGCTCTGTGAATGCTTAAAAGAATTCACCTACGCATCCATATAGTCCCTGGTGGGGGTGGGGTTTCCTTTGGGAATTCATTTAAGGATTGATTAGTTTATATTGGAGTATTCAATTTCTGCATTTCTTGTTCTTTTAGCCTGGACAGTCTGTATTTTGTAAATCCCTATAAGTTTCATTTAGATTGTCGCTTTTGTTGGCCTAGCGTTAGGCAATATAACTTCCTTTATTTTTTCTTTGCTTTTTGTGAATTTTCCTTTTTAATTTTTGATATTGGTAACTTGGTTTCCTTCTTTCTCCTTTTCAAATTAGCTAATAATTGTTTATCCATCTTGCTAGTTTTTTTTAAAGCTCTCAATTTCATCTCTTAATTTAATGATTCTTTTGCTTTCTCTCTTATTATCTGATTTTGACTTTCATAATGAAAGAAGAAATAGGTCATAAATATCCCTTATGCAGATCCATTTTTACTGTGAATGGCCTCACAAAGGTCTTTTTTTCTTTTGTGTTTGTCTGGAAATGTCACCAAGAAGATAGTACAGTATATTGAAATTCGAGTTGAGACTGGAGGGGGAAGAAAGTGTAGTCACAGGAGTAATGGCCTAAGAAAAAAACTATAGGGTAGAAGGCTTGGAGATCTTGAGGATGGTGCTGAACAGGTTTAGGAGGGTTAAAGCACTGGGAGAGGAGGAGTGTTAAGAGATGGTGTAGTCAGTTAGAAATGTAAGAGTAGAGTATCTAAGTGTGCAAGTATTAATGAGTGACAAGTGACTGTTGGTAAAGGAGTAGGTTATGGACTTGATGGAGGCTCAGAAAGCTAGGAGGTGAAGGAGACTTGGGAAATCTGTCCACTATGCAGTCTTTTTATTGACTTGGTTTTTTTGTTGTGTATGGCTAAGCCAGTATATTTGGAATGACCATGGTTATCATTAAGGAGATCATGAGGTGTTCCTGGGCTTAATGTAATCAGTACAATATCATCCAGAGGACTTTGCCAAGAATAGAATGTCCTCTTCTTTTGCTAGATCCTTCAGGACTCTGGTGAATATCTTAAGTGAGCTGCTTTTATTTCTCAAGAAAAATGTATTCAAAATGTACTTCCTTTAGGCATTAAGGCAAATCAGCTCACTTTGCAGGGGTGGAGGGTGGGTTCAAGACTTTGTTTCTTTTTCAGCTCTGACATTCTAAGGGTCTAAGAATTAAGGTTTAATCCAGACCCTTGAGAGGGAACGATGGAGGGGAGCCACCTGGTGTCAAAGGGTGAGTTCTGGACGAGGAATCAAAGAACCCAGGATTAAGTCCTAGTCCTTCCACTTAGATCTACATCTTGGAGCCTCAGTTTCTTCATTCTTAAAATCACACTAATAACATTTGTTCTCCCTATCCCACAGGGGTTTGCTGTAAGGATTGAGATTAGGTTTCTTAAATGCTTTGTAAATTGGTGAGCATTTTATAAACTCGGCTATTATGAAGCCAGTGCCCAGCAAGAGATGAGCATTTATGTGATGCCATAGCCAAGGTCCTTTCCAGATTCTTACTAAATAAACTCTCAAGGTAAAACAGCTCATTTGCCAGCGGATCCTTTCCTGCCAAGAAAGGATTTGTTTGTAGCTAGAGGCTACAGAGAGCTACAGAACGATGGGAGAACTCACCAGCTAAGTTGTATACTGAAAAGTCACCAACAAATTGTTTCCACACTACCACTGAACTTCAAAAAATGTGAAGTACAAGGGTTAACAAACTTAAACGTTTAAAGAGTCATGAAATGGACTGTTTCCGCTTTCCATCTGGCTTTTATCAATTTTAAGTCAGTTTCAGAAGGACTGTTACACAATCAAAACACACAATCTCCCTAGTCAGATAATTCAATTTTAGAAATGAATTACGTATGTGCCTATAAGTAAATCCATCCCTATGTAGGGAGATATCGACTCCTGTCAATGAGATAATCAAATCCAGTGGTAGAGGCTCTCCTTGTAAACACTTTAAACTCAAGAAGGCCCCATATTTCTGTGCTATGATAAATCCAATCAGAAACATTTCAGATTTACAGAAAAACCAAGTCAGAAAAAGGGCCATTCATTCCCAGCTCAGGAAGTTCTACAAGTGGCATTAGAAATTCACTGATTTTTTAGATCAAGCAAAGAGCTGCCAAGTCAGTGTCTGAAAACAGCATTGACCAGAACAGGTGACAGGAACTACTCAAATGTATTTGGAACTTGGTATCCATGATTTGACTTCCTGTGTTTCTGACTAGCTCCTTGCGAGATGGGAATAATTTCAGATTACTTCCTTTAATTATGAGACAGAGCTCGTAATGATAAACACAGGATAATAATGGTAAACCAGGGCCTTAGAAATGAAGCTTTGGATTTCTGTGTGGACCAGGTTCCATCTTGAGGATATGTCAAACAATTCTTTCTTTTTTATACTCGTCCACCTTGAGTTTCCTTTAAAAACATCACAATTAGGTTCATGTCTAGGCCTCTACAGAGAAGGTAAAATGGCCCTGAGCTCCCATGAAAGCATTGAGGCTAACAAAACATTGGCTATAGGCCAAGTCTTATCTCAACTGCCAGAAATTGCAAAGAATTTGTCCTGAAACCCATAAAGAGTGAAACCATCTCTTCCCTCATTTAAGAACCCTACCTGATCAAGCAGTCTTGGCCTGAAGCCCTCCGATAAGGAAAAAACATTGGGAGTCCCTAGAGAGGTTTTTCCTTTGCCCTAGGATTTGCACAACCCTCAAAACTCCACAGTACTAGTAAAGGGCATGGCTTGGGTTTCTCCTTCCACTCGGTGGAGATTTGGCCTAGAAACTTTCCTAGCATCCACCATCTTTGTTGCCACATATTCAATCTCTGGAGGGGGCTTGTAGATAAACAGGCTTTCCCTCCAGGGCATCAAATCAGAGTCACAGAAGCACCTTTCTTTTTTGTTCCTACGTGATAATAGCTCTCCCATTATGGGAGAGAGGTAGGAAGAAGAGAAACAGACAGATACTACATGCTAAGTACTGGGCACATTGGTAGAAAAGAGTTTCTGCTGTCAAAGGACTTCATACTCTAACTGGGGGAGACAACACATATAGAAAGTTTCAGTTACAGGTCTGACGGCAAAGTCCAGTGGTTCTTGATAATTAAGATCACATCTTGGGAACATAAGGGCATTTGCAACTAACTCAGTGGTGCCCCTATGAGAATCTTCATTTTCCATAGGGGAGCGAGGATTTTGTTTTTAGATATGTCAATAAACCTATAATCTTATAAGTACAGATACTCCTTTCACAGTGAGGGTCACAAAAACCAGCAAGTATTAAGTGATATTCCCTACCCTCAAGGAACTTAAAATCTGTGGGAGAAACTAGCAGATAAGTCAATAAACATGTAGACGGAGTATTTTCAGTTGGAAGAGGGATAGAAAGGAATAGGAATTAGGGATGGAGACTTGGAACTGGCAGGCTTTTTGAGAAATGTTAGATGACGTGGCTAGCATCAGAGGCAGGATTTGACTGGGTCTTCTTGACTCTAAATCCAATCTAAGTGCAACATGCTGGACTTTGAAGGGAACTAGAGGGTGTAAGAGATGGAGAAAGTTCATCATAGTGGGGAATGGGTGGCAGACAGAATGTCCCATATGAAGCACGGCAAACTGGATGGTACAGCACATAAAGGGGAACAATGAGGGGTCAGCCAAGCCATTGAGAAGGGCTTTAAGTGCCCAGTGGGAGTTGGCTTTTTCCCCCTGAGGCAGTTGGGGTTAAGTGACTTGCCCAGGGTCACACAGCTAGGAAGTGTTACGTGTCTGAGACCGGATTTGAACTTAGGTCTTCCTGACTTCAGGGCTGGGGCTCTATCTACTGTACCACCTAGCTGCTCCCATGGGAGTTATCTTTTTTAAAAATTCTTTTCTAAGCTTCCTCATCCTGCTAGATTCTTGTATGTGACTTCGTTTCAAACCTTGACAAAGAATCCATCCAATATTGCTAGAAACCGTCCTCTGGTCCTTTTGCTACTTTGTTTATACCAGTGTAGCAGCCGAGCTATCCATTGGTGAAGTCTTTCTCTTGCTATGTGACTAGTCTAGAGGTCCTTAAACATGGCCTGTGTGTACCCCACCTGGTAATATTCTTAAGCTTGCCATGCATCATCTATCTCCTTGGCTTTTTGGGTCATTGGAGGTCATGGTATTCCATGATTCATAGCATCATTAGAATTTTGATTATTTGCTCATTTGTTTTCTAGGGACCTGTGATTTCATTGCTGTAGGTAACCTCTTTCTATCAATTTTTGTTTTAAAAATGTTTTTTTGCAACAGCAAGTAGGGACAGCATTCATTACAAATGTTAGTTTCCTAAATTTGATTGTCCTACTATTAATAATTCTGGGCTCATGAATGTACAATATGAAAGTCAGTTTACCTAGGTCCTCAGGCAATAGGATCAAAGAGCATTGCAGCTGGAAGTGATAGCAGAGATCTTGTACACAATTTTGTGTCTGCAGCACCATGAATAAATTTCAGGAGAGTCTGTGAATTATGATTGGAAGACAATTACATCTTTCATTTTGGTATAATTGGTGTTCTTTGTAATCCTGTACATTTTAATTTATTCACTGAAAGCCATTATTTTGAAAAGTGGTCTTTTAGTTTTACCAGACCCCTACTTTAGACCTTACTTTAGGTCAATGGCTTATCTTAAGTGAGCGATAGTAAATTGGTCTCATGGAAAGTTTTAGAGCCTGAGGATCTGGTTCCATTCCTGGCTCTGTTATTGTCTAACTGTGTGATCTTAGGTAAGTGACTTCTCTGGGTGCCTTAGTTTCCTCTTCTTTCAAATGAGGAAGTTGAATTAGATGCCCTCTAACGTGTCTTCCAACTGTCAACTACTCACTCATCCCGAACTGTACTACGCATTAATAAATGCAGATTCTCTTATAGCTATTTGAATTCATTGCATTTCTCACCAGGATTTTTTGTACTTTTTTTACTGTTTATGATTTGAGCATTACCTTTAGTTTTTGATTTTTAAAATCATCTCTGCTTTTATTTTCAGTAGTATTTTATTTTTTCAAATATATGTAAACGTAGTTTTCAACATTCATTTTTGTAAAACTTTGTGTTCCAAATTTTTCTCCTTAGCTCCATTGTCTCTCCCCTCCCCAAGAAAGCAAGCAATCCAATATAGATTAAACGTATAGTTCTAATCATATTTCCATATTCACTATGCTATGCAAGAAAAATCAGATCAAAAGGGAAAAAACATGAGAGGGGGAAGAAAGCAAGCAAATAACCATCACCAAAAAGGTGAAAATACTATGTTGTGATCCACATTCAGCTCCCACAGTCCTCTCTTTAGATGCAGATGGTTCTCTCCATCCCAAGTCTATTGGAATTGCCTCGGATCACCTCATTGTTAAAAAGAGCCCAGTCCATCACAGTTGATCATCACATAATCTTGTTGTTACTGTGTACAATGACCTCCTGGTTCTGCTCACTTCATTCAGCATCAGTTCATGTAAGTCTTTCCGGGCTTTTCTGAAATCAGCTTGCTCATCATTTCCTATAGAACAATAATATTTCATAACATTCATGTACTGTTGGAGTCCAGCTCCAGTGAATATCAGGAGCGTGAGAGTGAACTGAATATCCATGAGCCAGGCAGAAAATTTGTCTTGCAATTTTTGTTTATTAATCTGAGAGCCAGAGTTTATATATATTCTTTAAGCTAGTATTGCATTACCACCAGTTACCTCCAAGTGGCACTATGTATATCCCAGGATTAATGTATAGACCATACTTCAACATTTCAGTTTGACCTTAACTAGCAATAACAAGGTATCTTTCATAACATGGTAAATAACGATAACTATTGATAACAAGGTATTTGTCAAAACAAAGTCGTAAGTAACAGTAACTATCAGTAACAGGGCATTTGTCAAAACAGAATCATAAGTAGCGTAATTGTGATGCTTTGTTCCTGTCATATGCATTATCTATCAAAATTACCCTAAATTTAGCTTGAAACGGTGAACCAATGCTTTGAACTACATGTCCTTACAGAAAGTAGATCTCAACACCTGAACTGGACTCTTCCTGTACATGGACTTATTCAATATTGGCCATCTACAATATACCATAAGTTATTCAGCCATTCCCCAACTGATGGCATCCACTCATTTTCTAGTTTCTTGACACTACAAAATGGGCTACTGCAAACATTTTTGCACATGTGGGTCCCTTTCCTTCCTTTAGGATCTCTTGGGGATACAGATCCAGTAAAAACACTGCTGGATCAAAGGGTATGCAAAGTTTGATAGCTCTATGGGCATAGTTCCAAATTGCTCTCCAGAATGGTTGGATCAGTTCATAACTCCACCAACAAGGACATTAATTGTCATTTCAAATAAACTGTCTACTGGAAGTTATACCCAAGGAAATTAGCCTTTTTATCATATAGTTTAGAGCTGGAAGGGACCTTGAAATTCATGTATGTTACCTCTACTATCTACTATATAACACAGAGGGGAAAATCACTTGTTCAAGCTCCTAAAGGTAGGATTCAAACTCAAGTCCACTGATGTAAGACTTAGTTTTCATTGCAATGCTCTTTCAGATGAACAAATTGGATGATGGGAATCTGAAAATTTTATATCATTTCCATCTCCCTAAGTCCTAAATGATGTTTCATCAGTGGCTAAGCTCTATCTCAAACTCTTCTTAAAAGGTCTGAAGTGGGCTTCTCTTTTCTCTTTTTTCTCTTTTTTTAATTCAATAATAAAAATGGTCTGATTTTAAAAATCTTTATTAGCTTATTTTTCCATCTTATTGCTTGGAGGTTTCTTTGGAATTAGTAAAAATTTTCTACGTATTATTGGTTTATTTTAGTATATTTGTAATGGGGAAAGTGTTGAGAGTTACTCATCCCTCAGCACTGCTTTGGTAGTTGTCACAAGACTTTCAAATGACCCTTTTAGCCTTTCTGTCACATTGTGACGAAGCATTAGGAGGACAAGTCAGGGATTCATTTAGGTACTGGTAACCACGGTGAGGAGCTGGTTGTGTGCACCATTGACTCTGTCTTGGCTTTCCTTGTCTCCTACTTCTCCAGTAGGTGGGCCAGAGTATGCTTGAGGAGGCCCTTTTCAGTATTGTGAATGACAGTTGCAATTCTTATGTACTGTTGACTTGCGTTGTGCTTCTAACTGTAACTACTACAGAATGCCCATGATGCCAGCCATAATAGCCATCTTGCTGATGGAACAGTCTGCATGTTAGCATCTACCTTCTGCTGGAAATCTATGTAGACCAGTCATATTGGCTTCTGGGTGGCACAGTGGATAGAGTCCTGGGCCTAGAGTGAAGACCTGAATTCAAATGTGGCCTCAGACACTTACTTGCTGTGTGACCTCAACAGTCACTTGACCTATTTGCCTTGACGTATTTTCATCTGTAAAATGGGGATAATAAATAGTACTTACTTTCTAGAGATGATGTGAGGATCAAATGAGATAATGGCAAAGCACTCGGCACAGTACTGAGCACATAAGAAGTGCTATGTAATCATTAGTTGTCATTTCTCCTTCAACCATTCTACAGTTTTTCCACTCCATACTACATAGATATTTCCATGGATTTCAGCTGTCTGGTGTATAAACATCTTCTTTAGTGTCATTTTGATTGATAATCATTTCTGATCTTAAACCATTGGATGATACCATAGACTTTTGTAGCAAAAGCTTTTTTCTTTGGGTCTTCCTGGATGCAGGTGTGGCCTGGGTACCAGCTTCCTCCAGGGCCCATGGTGGGATGATTGATGGTTGTACTGATGCTTTCATGTTACCTCCTGTCTTTCCTTCGGATACTTGCTGCTTTGGTTTGAATGGATAACTTGTTGGCAGGGATAGTTGAATGCAATTTGGTGGTGGTCTCTTTCATATTTTTTTTATCATACATGAATATTCCATTCATATGCCATACTTTGTTTAGGCACTCTCCAACAGATGGGCATCCCCTTAATTTCTAGGTCATTGTTAATACAAAGCATACTGAAAGTCTTAGTGCCATGTTAAACTATGTTTCTTTTTTATTAAAGTTTTTTATTTGCAAAACATGCATGGGGGCAGCTAGGTGGCACAGTGGATAGAGCACCAGCCCTGAAGTCAGGAGGACCTGAGTTCAAATCTGGTCTCAGGTCTCAGACACTTAACATTCCCTAGCTGTGTGACCCTGGGCAAGTCACTTAACCCTAATTGCCTCAGTAAAAAAAGCAAAAACAAACAAACAAACAAACAAAATATGCATGGGTAATTTTTCAACATTGACCCTTGCAAAGCCTTCTGTTGTAAATTTTTCTCTCCTTCCCCCCCCCCACTTCATCCCCTAGATGGCAGGTAATCTAATATATTAAACTATGTTTCTTAAAAACTTAAAATTGCACTAAAT
>JAJPUD010005773.1:0-23637 GCA_023553655.1 Myrmecobius fasciatus
TTAACCCCAATTGCCTCAGCAAAAAAAAAAAAGCAAAAAAAAAAAATTAATGATTTCATGGTACAATGGTTAGTATTAGTCCTGTGTTTGAAGCCTGCCTCTGCTAATTAACTAGCTATGTAACTTGGGGCAAGTCATTTAACTCCTCAGGATCTATTTCCTTATTTAGAAAATGAGGGGATTGGACCCCATAACCTCTAAGGTCCCTTCCAGGTATGATTCTGTGAACAATGGAAGCAGTAAGCTCCCCAAACATGTTCAGAGACTATATAACTGCAGGTCAGCTAGTCAACAAGCATTTTTTTTTGACAGGCTAGAATATATAATATCTCCTATTATTATATAGTTTCTTTTTAATTTTTATTTTCTCCAGTTACATGTAAAAATAACTTTTTGGTTATATATACAATCATTTAAAAAAATATATTTCCTATATCAGGACAAGCTAGGTAATAACGTTAGCAATTTAGTGTTTGATAAACCCAAAGACCCCAGCTTTTGGGATAAGTACTCACATTCTGCAAAAACTGCTGGGAAAATTGGAAACTAGTGTGGAAGAAATTAAGGCTGGACCCACACCTAATACCGCACACCAAGATAAGATCTAAATGGGTTCATGATCTAGATATAAAGAGTGATGTTATAACCAAATTAGAGGAACATGGGATAGTTTACCTCTCAGACCTGTGGAGATGGAATAAATTTATGTCCAGGGAAGATCTGGAACTCCTAATTGAACACCAGATAGATAATTTTGATTATATTAAGTTAAAAAGTTTCTGTACTAACAAAACTAATGCAGACAAGATTAGGAGGGAAGCATCAAATTGGGAAGATCTGGAACTCTTAAATGAACACCAGATAGATAATTTTGATTATATTAAGTTAAAAGGTTTCTGTATAAACAAAACTAATGCAGACAAGATTAGGAGGGAAGCATCAAATTGGAAATCATCTTTACATTTAAGGGTTCTGATAAAGGACTGATCTCTAAGATATATAGAGAATTGTCTCATATTTATAAGAATTCAAGCCATTCTCCAGTTGATAAATGGTCAAAGGATATGAACAATTTTCAGATGATGAAATTAAAACTATTTATAATCATATGAAAAGGTGCTCCAAATCACTATTGATCAGAGAAATGCAAATTAAGACAACTCTGAGGTACCACTACACACCTGTCAGATTGGCTAAAAATGACAGGAAAAGATAATGATAAAAGTTGGAGGGGATGTGGGAAAACTGGGACACTGATGCATTGTTGGTGGAACTGTGAACGGATCCAACCATTCTGGAGAGCAATTTGGAGCTATGCTCAAAAAGTTATCAAACTGTGCACACCCTTTGACCCAGCAGTGTCTCTATTGGGCTTATATCCCAAAGAAATCATAAAAGAAGGAAAGGGCCCCACATGTGCAAGAATGTTTGTGGCAGCTCTTTTTGTAGTGGTTAGAAACTGGAAACTGAATGGATGCCCATCAATTGGAAAGTGGCTGAATAAATTATGGTATATGAATGTCATGGAATATTATTGCTCTGTGAGAAACAACCAGCAGGACGATTTCAGAGAGGCCTGGAGAGACTTGCATGAACTGATGCTGAGTGAAATGAGCAGAACCAGGAGATCATTATTCACAGCAACAACAATACTATATGAGGATCAGTTCTAAGGGACATGACTCTCTTCAACAATGAAATGCTTCAAACCAGTTCCAATTGTTCAGTGAAGAAAGCCATATACACCCAGAGAGAGGGATGTGAAATGTGGACCACAACATAACATTCTCATGTTCTCTTTTGAGGTTTGCTTGCATTGTATTTCCTTTATCGGATTGTTCTTTCTTGTAGATACGATTTCTCCTGCACAAAAAATGATGTGTGGCAATAACTATACATATTTTTGATTTCTTAAGTATTCTAACATAATTATCATGTAGTGGATATCCTGCCATCTAGGGGAGGGGTGGGGAGTAGGGAGGAAAAATTTGTAACAGAAAGCTTTGTAAGGGTTAATGTTTAGGAATTACCCATACATATGTTTTGCAAATAAAAAGTATTAATAAATAAAAAAAGGAAAAAAAATATTTCCTTATGAATCCTTATAAAATCAGAACAAAATGGAACCAAGAGGGGAAAAAAAACAAGAGAAAAAAGTGAACACAGCATGTGTTGATTTATATTCAGTGTCCATAGTTCTCTCTCTGGATGTGGACAGCATTTTCCATCCAAAGTTTATTGGGATTGCCTTGGATCACTGAACCACTGAGAAGAAACAAGTCATTACACAATCTTACTATTACTGTGTACAATGTAATCTTAGTTCTGCTTGTTTCATTCAGCATCAATTCATGTAACTCTTTCCAGACCTTTCTAAAATCAGCTTGTTCATTTTTTATAGAACAGTAATATCCCATTACTTTTATATGTCATAACTTATTCAGCCATTCCTTAATTGATGGACATCTACTCATTTTCCAATTCTTTATCACTACAAAAAGAGCTGCTATGGACAATTTTGTACATGTGGGTCCTTTTCCTTCTTTTATGATTTCTTTAAGATACAGACCCAGTAGAGACACTGCTGGATCAAAGACTATGCAGTTTTATAACTCTTTGGGTATGGTTCCAAATTGCTCTCCAGAATGATCATGTCACAGCTCCACAGACAAGGCATTAGTATCCCTGTTTTTCCACATCCTCTCCAACATTTATCATTATCTTTTTCTGTCATCTTAGCCAACCTGATAGGTGTGAGGTAGTACCTCAGTTGTTTTAATTTGTATTTTTCTAATCAAAAATAATTTAGAGCATTTCTCATGTGACTATAGATGGCTATAATTTCTTTATCTAAAATTTATCTGTTCGTATCCTTTGACCATTTATCTATTGGGGAATGACTTCAACAAGCAGTTTTTTAAGCAATTGCTTTGTCCCAGGACACTATGCTAAAGTCAGGGATATATAGAAAGAATTTCTGCCTTGGGTGGGAGGTTATGCTAAAATAAAAAATCTCTTAAGATTTTATGATTCAGCTGATTATTTAAATAAAATGTGAAGAAAAGTAATCTGATGGTCTGCTCATTGTTTTTCCCTGTGAAGGATTCACTTTTCCAATTATTTGAAGGAGATGACTTAAAGAAACTCATTCAAGAGATATACAAAGCCAAGCATTTCTTAAAGCAGGCCCAGTCTTTCAGGTACACTCTGGGAATATTTTTGCTGGAAGAATGTTCATGCCAGAAATACTAAGAAGGGAAAAAAGAGAAATAGGCAGGAAACCACAAGTAGTTTCAGAATGAACAGCACAGGAGCTATATGTAGGATGGAGTAAATTCACTATGGAGAAAGAAGATATTAACAGAAATGATACTGGATTTGGAAGCTCTAAGTTCACATCCTAGCTTTGTTAGTTACTAATCATGTAACCTTGAATAATTTATTTTTACACCTTGGTGCTTTTAGTTTACAAAGGGGAAATAATACATAAAATTGCACATAGATATTTTCTAAGAAAAATGCTTGGTACACAGAAAGGGGCAAGAAACACCCTCCAATGCTATAAAGTCCAAAATTCTATCTCTTTGTTGCTACATTATTATTTCTCTTTAAATCCTCTTAAAAATGGGATCTTTGGGAGGGATAATATTATAGTTTTAGTGACATTCACTAACATGTCAATATAAACAGGTTTCTCGGATTCTTTACTCTCTAGAGGGGAATAAGCAGAAGTAGAGGGGGTTATGTAAGAACACTAGCCATCTAGAGAGAAGAAAGGAATAAAGGGGAGAAAAAAGGGGACAAACTATACTGACTTCATAACCTAATCCTGGGAATGCAGACACAATATCATTAGAGTAGGTACAGTGGTAGGGATGCTCCTAACCATTGCATCCCCTCCCCTTCAAATTTCTCCATTTGTCACAGGTGCTGCCTCCTACACTTTCTTCTTTAGGCTGAGTTGGGGTAAGAGTGAGAATTTGCTCTAGTTCATCCTACAATTTGGCTTCCCACCAAGGTGGACCATGTTACTAGCAGGGTACTATTTCCCTAAAAGCTAGTGGCCAGAAGAACTATGTCAGGCTCAGAAATGTGGGCATCGTGGCACATGCCCTTTGGAATATAGATAAAATATCTTCTCTTCCTCTTCCTCTCCATATTTCCTTTTTTCCCTTCTAAATTGAACCCTCTTTCTTTCTAATAGAATGGTACTACAGAAGAACAATGCTGAGGAAGTGGGAAATCCTGTTTAGAAAAGAGCTTTCAGGTAAATTATGGGAATTTATCAAATATTTTTTAAAATGGGGCACAGTTATCTATAGTGAAAAGAACACAAGTGGGGCAGCTAGGTGGCGCAGTGGATAGAGCACCAGCCCTGAAGTCAGGAGGACCTGAGTACAAATCTGATCTCAGACACTTAACACTTCCTAGCTGTGTGACCCTGGGCAAGTCATTTAACCTCAATTGCCTCAGCAAAAATAAAAGAACACAAGCTCTGGATTCTAAAGACTTGAGCATAAATATTACCTCTGCTTACCAGTAAGACTCTTCAACTGTAAAATTCCACAATTCCTTAATAGGGACTTCTTTTCTATGAGGAAGAAATAAAACTCTGCTTCCAAATCTAGGTTACCTGTGATGACAAGGGACAAGAGTGACCTGAATAGCTGTAATTAATAATCAAAATTAACAATTAACAATAAACACTAGACTAACAGGGAATCAATCAGTGGTAATTTAAAGGTTAAAAGATTTGCAGTTTTGTTTTGGGAGAGTTTCTGATCATGATCTCAATAAATAGGTTATATGAAAATTCATTTATAAAACTTGGACTAGATTGTTTTTGGTTTTGAGTGTTGTTTTGTTGTGTTTTGTCAAATACTGACTTCTTGTTTTTTTTTTTCTTTTTTCTTTCTCCCTGCCCTCTTCAGATGAGTGCCTCCATCAGTGTGGCTTGAAAGGAGTGGAAAACAGCTGAACTAATTCATCTATCTATCCATCCATCCATCAAAATGAGCTGAACCTCTGCCATTTGGATCTTCTCTAGCAAATGTCTTGGCAAACACAAAGATGAACCTTGTATATCCAATTATATATTTTAAACTGCATATTTTATAGAGTATGTATTTTATATAGTCATTTATAAAACAAAGCTACTTATTGCTAGAATCAAAATTGTTTAGAATGTTAGAAGTGATCACTGTTCTTTTCTTCATTAATTTTTGATGAAAGAAAACCTATTTGCTAAGTTTGGAACAAGGCCTTCTGTTTTGCTTGGAATTTTCTTGTTTTGTTTTTTCAATTCAGAAAAAAAAGAAAATGTGTAGATAACTGCCTTTTCTTTGGACCTCTGCCAAGATGAAGGAAATAGCATGTGGCTGTAAATGATATTTCTCTTTTGAAGAAAATCCTTGAAGTGAAGAGTTCTTAGAGCCAATGGGAAGAAGAAGAGATCCTGGTCTTTTTTTAAAAAAATGTAGCTAATTTATTTTTATGAATATTTATTATCTCTTCCTCTCTTATCTTCCCTTCCTCTATTGAACCATTTTTTAAAAACAGAAAAATAAGACCATTACAAATATGAAAAGTCCAGCAAAATAAATTTCCATATTGGCCATGTTCACAAATGTATGCCTCGTTTTGCAATTCAAGTCCATCACCTCTCTGGCAGAAGAGTGACCTGTTTCAATTTCAAGTCCCTAGATTTCTAATTGATTATCGTTGCATGGATCAGAATTTTTTATTTTATTTTTAAATTTTTATTAAAGTTTTTTTATTTTCAAAATATATATATAGATCATTTTCCAATCACCCTGGTAAAACCCTGTGTTCCAATTTTTTTCCCTTTTTTCCTCCTGCCCCCTCCCCTAGATGGCAAGTAATCCAATATGTTAAACGTGCAATTCTTCTAGACATATTTCCACAATTATAATGCTGCACAAGAAAAATCAGATTAAAAAGGGAAAAAATGAGAAAGAAAACAAAAAGCAAGCAAACCACAAAAAAGGAAAATACTCTGTCATGATCCACATTTCAATGTCCACAGTTCTTCCTCTGGGTGTAGATGGGCTCTCTCCATCACAAGATCTTGGGACTGGCTTGAATCATCTTGCTGTCGAAAAGAGCCAGGATGGATCAGAATTCTAAACTGATTTCTAATTATCATTACATGGATCAGAATTCTACTCTTTTAAAGGCATTTTTCTTTATAACTGTCTTCATTGTATATATTATTCTAGTTTTACTTACAGTCACTGAATCATTTCAGAGATCTTCCCACTTTGCTATGAGCTGTCCATTTCATCGTTTCTTAAGGAGTTCTGTTCTTTATAAAGAATATGAAGCATCACAAAGGCACCACATTTCTATTTCCCAGTGCCCATTCGCAAAGCATAGTAGTTTCATTTTTAAAACAAATCAAACTAAATCAAAAAACCCTAGCCAGAGACACAGTATAAGGATATCCTGCCTGAATCCACCTGCTGTACAAAGCACCTTATTCGGGATTTCTGAGTTCCTTACCTCAATTTGGGAATCACAGCGCTTTCACTATCTGTAAAATTACTAGTAAGATGCCACAGTACAAAGGGAACTTTTTTGCCCAGGTTAATTCGTGTTTACTAAGTGCTCTGCTATAATCAAAATGTACAAACTTCAAAACTCGAAGCAAAAGTTAAAATTCTGTCCAAGTGACTGGATACTGTCGGATGAAGGAGTATAGAGGCCAGGACTGGAGATAAAACCATTTAGTGTCCACAACTGTTAAGTCCCGATTAACTCCCGAACTCTACTTCAGTACCCCCACCCCAGATTTGCTTCTTTCCTGCTGCCTCTGGAGACAAGCTGTTTCCGTTACATCTGGAGAAAGGCAACCGGGAGAGGATCAGAGAGGTGCCCGGGATTGCTTCAATGCAGGAAAGCAGTGAAAGGTGGGAGCCCTGCACCTCTGGGCGTGTCTCGGGGTGGCCCCGCCCTTTGCATCCCCGGCCCCGGCCCCGCCTCTCACTGCCCAGCTGGGCCGCTGCTTGGGGTAGGAGACAGGAGGGAGACAGGTGCCTGAGGAGCGCAGTCACCTGGGCCGACACTGCTCTGAAGGGACCAGGTGAGCTGGGAGCCGTTACCTGGGAGGAGAAGGGAAGGGCGGAGGCGCTCCTGCCCGGATCTAGACGTGCTGGTGGTGGGATATAGGCGGTGGGGATGCAGTACCTGGAGTTAGACAGAATATAGACCTTGCCCTCCGCAGAAAATCGGGAATGAAAGTTCCGGGACCAAGAGGTCGTGGCGGAGCGGGGGTGTGTGTGCTTATCTCCAAGTTGGGGGGACCGGTTCCATTCAGCTAGTCCGGGCTTATTCTCATCTTCCCTTGTGGATAAGGATTGGGGGTACCTCTGCCCTGCCAGTGAGAACCAGACCCAGCTTGGACCCTAAATGTGTCTGAGCTTCGTCCCTTTCCCCAAAGGCACCATCTCAGGACACGCGCTCCGGTGAGCCAAATTACAACAGTCCCAGAATGTCAGAGCCTGGAAGGACCTTGGAGATCCGGTCATAGGGTCATAGATTGGACTGGAAGCGATGTCAGAGGCCATTTAGTCCAACCTCATTTTAAAGAAGAGGAAACAGATCTGGAAAGATTACTGATTTAGCCAAGATCACAGGCATAAGAAAGAAATAGGATTAGATCCCAGGATCTGGGGCACAGTCAGTGATGTTTACACAGCACCATACTTCCCAAACAAATGGCAACCTATCCAACATTTTTTTTAAAATCCTAAGCGATTCTGTCTTTTCGATAAATCTTCCATAGATTATCTATTTAATGTCTGGATGCCTTCCTCTGGCACTTTGGTATATTTACAGGTAGTACTGAACCTTGGTCCGCCCATGTGTTATGCTTTACTCTCTCTGCATGTTATGCCTTATTCTCTCTACATTAAATTATTCAATTATAGAATGTGAAGCCTGGTGAGTGACTTTTCCCAGACTGCAGTGGCAGAGAGAAGAGAATCCAGGTCTCCTAATTCCCAATCTAGTGCTAAATTATAACAACCTCCCCCCTAAAGAAAAAAAAAATCTCTTCCTATGAAATTCTTAGCTTGGTGGGTACCTAGAGCACTTCTCCAGAGCTCTATTTGCCTTAGTACCTCCCACTATTCACCTTCACTTTCCTAATTAGATATGTTTCATGAGTTATTTATGTTAATGACCATTCACTCAACAGGCATTTATTAATCACATATTATATGCAAACACTTCAGTAGGCATCTGGGAATACAAAGATAAAAACAGCAGTTTGCATCTACTTGGGGGAAAATATGTTCACAGAAAAATACATATATATTCATTTTTGTGTATGATACATACAGAATATTTGAGGAGAAAGCACATAAATGGGGGTATCACTATTGTTCTTGTATTGGAAGCACTCAAGCTAAGACTTGAAGGAAGTTATAGATTCTAAAAAGAAATGAAGGGAAAGTGCAATTCTGAACATGTGGGACAGGCTCTTAAAGGCATGGAGGCAGAAGATGTCATATGTGGGGAAAAGCAAATAGGCTCATTTGGCTGGAACATAGAGTGTGTAAGGAGGAATAGTGTGAAGTCAGTCTGGAAAGATTGGTTGAAGCCAGATTGTGAAAGGTTTTAAAATGTCAAATTGAGGAAGCTTTCTGAGAAAGTATCATGGTCAGATCTATGCTTTAGGAATCTCACTTTGGCAATTGTGTGAAGGACAGATTGGGGGAGGAAGGGACTGGATTTTGGGGAGCCATTTAAGAAGTTATTGCAATAGTCCAGGTGAGAACTGAAAAGAGACTGGTCTGGGAATAGTAGTCACATGAGTAGAGGAAGGAGATCTAATCAAAGTGTGATGGAGGCAGAACTAAGAAGAGTTTGGACTGGATTATGGGGAGAGATGGAAAAGTGAAGAGTTGAGGATGACTCCAAGGTTGTGAACTTGCATGATTTAGAGATTGGTGGCTCTCCTCTCCCTTCCCTCCCATGTCCAGTAATCAGGTCCTGTCTTTCCTTTCTCCACAGTATATTTTGATTGGTTTCCTTCTTTCTAACCTACTGTTATTTATTTATTCTCTTTATATTTATTGGTTTATATATACATATATATTGACTCCCCCATTAAGATTTTTGAGAGCAGAAATCACCTTATTCTCTATATTTATATCCCTAACACTTAGCACAATGCTTGTGCTAATAAGTAGTTATTATATTATATCTAATATTAACATTTAATACCAACAATCTATCAAGATCCCTACATTCAAACATAGTCAATACTTAATAATGTTTTTTGATTGATTGATTACCACCCACTTGAATTACTGCCAAGAGCTTTCTAACATGTTTTCCTGTCCCCATCCTTTCCCTCCTGTAATCAATTTAACTCATTCTCAGATTATTCTTCCATGTATAGATGAATCTGATCAGCTCAACTCAATAAACTTTTATTAGCTTCCATAGAAATCTGATGCTGATGCTTCATTGTGGTATGAAGGTGATTCTAGGTTCTCAAAGACAATGACAATAAAATCAGAAAGATTTTGATGTAGTTGCCCAATGATGGACTGGATGTCTTTCATCTGAAGACCAACCTAGTTAACTTCAGAAACTCTCTGCACATACTTATTAAATGCCTTTTTTGTACAGATTATCAAATGTCTGATCCCCAGACATTTTTTCCAATTGCCCAGCTCACATTTGGTATAATAGAAAGGGCACTGAGCTTGGAGTCAAAGGACCCGAGTTCACATCCCAAATTTACCACTTACTAGCTATGGGCCACCTTGGGCAAGTCCCTTAGAAACATTTCCTCAACTACCAAATAGAAGGGTTATATTAGACACCCCTCCCCAGCTTCTTAAACTGTGGTTCACAATCTAATATGGGGTCTGATAACTGAATGTGAGGATTACAAAATTATCATTTATCATCATTTGATTTGTCTGCCTATTTTTATATATCTATATATCTGGAGTCACATAAAAATTTCTCAGGGAAAAAGGTATCACAAGTGGAAAAAGAAGCCCTATACTAGATGGTTTCTAAAGTTCCTTCCTGTTCTAGATCTATGATCCATTTACTAAAGCACACAATGATTGATTGCAAGTAGAAATGAAGTTACAGATTCTTGAATTATCCAAAAATTTGCCACACACTGTGTTGTGTGCTAGTGATACAAAGTTGAAAAAGACAATCACTATTTATGCTTAAGGAACTTATAATCAAATGGGAATAATGATTTCTGGCAAAATAGTGCAATTTTAAGCTATTATAGCATATTAAAACACAAAGACCTAAAAAAATCTTGTAGCATGCTTTAAGGTTTTACATATATTATCTTCTTTGAATATCACAATAATCCCAAAGGCTGGGTGCCTACAGATGAGTAAACTGAAGCTAAAATGAAAGCAGTTCAACGACATGTTCACAAATAACTCCACCATATGGTAGAGGTTCCAAAAGGAAAGGAAATATTCAAAGTACTATAAGCAAGCTTAAGTAGAGCAGGTACATCTTGGGAAGATCAAGAAGGCTTCATGTATCATCTAAACTTGGTTCCAATGGGAAAGAAAGCTTTCAACAGACAGAATTAGGAGATTATTACAATAGTCTAGGCAGTGAGGGTGGCAAGTAGCTAAGTGGCAATGTTAAGTGGAGAGGAGGTATTAGGAGGAAAAGATAAAGCAATATAAGTACCCTTATCAGATTTGTAAATGGCCTGAAACTGAAGGGAATAGTAATACATGGAATGAGAAATTAAGGATACAAAAAGATCTCAACAGGCTAAAGCTAAGGAAATGAGATTTCCTTAGCTTTCCAAAAAATTAATTCCAAAAAAATAAATTTCACACATATGAGATGGGAGACCCTTGTTCAGGTAACAAACAGTTTGTGTGAAAAAGATCCAGAGAGATAAATCCCAGAGGACTTGATGAAACATACTGTTCAACATGAAGAATAAGACAAATAGACATTGGACATCTCAATATGAAGATTAGTTTTGTTGGCTATATATGTTTGAAGCAGAAAGTTTTTTTTTCTTTATTTCTGAACTGGGGCAGGGAGTGGGTTGGGAGAGTACTAATTTTCAAAATAAAATTAAAAATAAAATTGTGTTAGCTTTATTCATCTAATAAATTGAGCTTTCAAGCTCAATTGAAAGCTCAATTTATTAGATGAATAAAGCTAACACAATCTTAGAAACTAAGAAATAAGAAAGATACAGTATCTAGGAACACAGGGGTTGATACTCTGCCCATCTAGAAAATGTGTTCAGTTTGGAGTACCAGATTTTAAGAATGAATAAAATGGAGCTCATCAAAAGAAAATTGACCATAATGTCGATGGAAATGTCCCCCAGATTTTAGTTGAAAGAGTTGGGCATGTTTAGCATTTACTGAGGAAAAGAAAACACTCCAGGGAGAAAAGTTAGCTTTCTTCTAAGTATTTTAAAGAGTGGTCTGTCACATGGAAGAGGAATTTAACTTATTTGTTTAGTCCCAGGGGCCAGAAGTAGGAACAATGGATAGATTTTCCAGCAGATAATTTTAGGCTCCATATTTTTTTGAAAAACAAAATAACAAACAAAATTTCAACAATTAGAGTTATCTAGTGGCCTACTTTGAAAGAGAGTGGGCTCCCCTCACTAGTGGTCTTCAGGATGAAAGACCATTAGTTGCAATGGTGGCTGAAGAGCCATCATTTAGGTACAATTTGGACAAGACAGCCTCTGAGGTCCCTCCCTACACTGATATTCTCTAATTCTACTAAACACTTCCCTGTGTTCCTGTTTTATTATGATCTGCTTTACAATTGTTATGTATTTATTATATTATTGCCTTTTGGATTATATCATATATATATTCATCTTGTTCATCACTTACCAATCCTTCTAGAATGAGGAGACTTTACCAAAGAGAAATACAAACCTTGTATTTCCTCCATTATCTAGCCAATTTTTTGCAAGCACCTGGTATAGTGTAGAAAGAGTACTGAACCTTGAGAAAGAAGAGACCTGGGCTCAAATAACCTCTCCTCTGCATAATAGTGAGGTGGCAGTGGGCAAGTCAATTTAACATCTTTTTTCAGTTTCCCCATCAATAAAATGTGGGTAATGATATCCATAATACCTGTCTTACCAATAACAGATATACCTTAGAAGTAATCTGGAAAATACTTTTGTAAACCTAAAAGAGCTTTATAAAGAACTATTTATAATCATCATGCAATTACCCTGATCCCTCATCAAAAGGCACTAATGGGAAAAAATATCCCCACTCCCTCTCCACATACTTTCCTCAGAAAAGGTCTTAATTTCAGGGTTTCTTTACCCTCCTTATATGTCATGAGCTCTCTTTAGTTGTCTGGCAAAGTCTATAAACTCCCTTCTCAGAATAACATTTTTAAATGCAGAAAATAGGTTTACAAAGGAAGCCAATTATATTAAAATGTAGATATCAAGATATCTAAAAAATCTGTGACATAGTAATATATCTGGAAGTGGACCTGATAGCTATAATAGTTTCATAGTAATGCTACATGGAGTAGAGTGCTAGAGTTGGAGTCAGAAAGACCTGTTTAAATTCAGCCCCAAACATTTACTAGTAATATGACCCTGAGCAATTCAGTTAACTTGCTTCAATTTCCTCATCTATAAAATGGGGATAATAATAGCACCTACCTCTGAAGGTTGTTGTGAGAATAAAATAATATTTGCAAAGCATTTTGCAAACTAAAATTTTTGTTGCAACAAAATTGATGATGCTGTTGATCAACAGATTGTTGATGCTGTTGTTACTGTTATTAATTTTGAAATCTCTGCAACAATTATAATGTAATTTTAAAATATCCATGACTTTTTTTCGTAACAAAGTCTAATACTTTGTTTTGGTTTGTTGTCTATGTTAACAATGTTAACAATGAAGAACATGTTAAATTTCTTTTTTTTTTATCTTTTTTTTATTTTATTTGCATAACATATGTGTGGGTAATTCTTCAACAATAACCCTTACATAGCTTTCCATTACAAATTTTTCCCCCCAACTTCCCCACCCCTTCCCTAGATGGCAGGATATCCACTACATGTTAATTATGTTAAAATATTGGCAAATCGAATATATGTATACATATTTCCAAACTTATCATTGTTGTGCAAGAAAAATCTTATCTACACAAACGATATATCAGATAAAGGAAACACAATGTAAGCAAACATCAATCAAGGAGTATGAGAATGTTATGTTGTGGTCCACATTTCGCATCCCTCTCTCTGGGTGTATATGGCTTTCTTCAGTGAACAATTGGAGGTGGTTTGAAACATTTCATTGTTGAAGAGAGCCATGTCCATCAGAATTGATCATCATATAGTACTGCTGTTGCCGTGTATAATGATCTCCTGGTTCTGCTCATTTCACTCAGCATCAGTTCGTGTAAGTCTCTCCAGGCCTCTCTGAAATCATCTTGCTGGTCATTTCTTACAGAACAATAATATTCCATAATGTTCATATACCATAATTTATTCAGCCATTCTACAATTGAAGGGCATCTATTCAATTTCCAGTTTCTAGCCACTACAAAAAGGGCTGCCACAGACATTCTTGCACATGTGGGGCCTTTTCCTTCCTTTATGATTTCTTTGGGATATAAGCCCAATAGAAATGCTGCTGGGTCAAAGGGTATGCACAGTTTGATAACTTTTTGAGCATAGCTCCAAATTGTTCTCCAGAATGGCTGTATCCGTTCACAGCTCCACCAACAATGCATCAGTGTCCCAGCCCTCCCACAACCCCTCCAACATTCATCATTAACTTTTCCTGTCATTTTAGCCAATCTGACAGGTGTGAAGTGGTACCTCAGGGTTGTCTTGATTTGCATTTCTCTGATCAACAGTGATTTGGAGCACCTTTTCATATGACTATAAATAGTTTTAATTTCATCCTCTGAAAATTGTCTGTTCATATCCTTTGACCATTTATTGATTGGAGAATGGCTTGAATTTTTATAAATATGAGACAATTCTCTATATATTTTTGAGATGAGACCTTTATCAGAACCCTTGAATGTAAAGATGATTTCCCAATTTATTACTTCTCTCCTAATCTTGTCTGCATTGATTTTGTTTGTACAAAAACTTTTTAGAACATGTTAAATTTCAATAAGAGGTTAGTGAAAATAAAAATATGATTGTTTTCCCATTCAAATTCATAGACTCTCTATCCATGCACCTCCCACATTTCCAGATTAAAGACATTTTCTGTACCTAAACTATCCACGTTTGTAACGCATTATTTATTTGTAAGGTATTTTCCACCAAACTTTATCTGGATATGAATGCTTGGTGGATGATATGTTGGGCTCAATCCCCAGGGATGATTGATTGAGTTCCATCTATATCTTGTCTGTGTTGCATTGGTTTGCATCTCAGAAACTTGTAATAGAATAGAGGTTCCTAAAAAGTAGTTTTGTCTATACCTAGATAGGCCCTTGTTGCCCCCTTCTAGAACATAATCTAGTTTCTGTCCTCGATATCTAATTGAGTGTCTACACAAAGAAATATTTAATAACTACTTGCTTGACTCCTAACTGGTTTCCCTGCTTTTAACCATCCCCATCTCCATCATTTAGTCAAGTAAACAAGAAGGCATTTATCATTTGCCTATTATGTGTCATGTACTATACTAGGTCCTGGGGGAAAAATGACAAAAATGAAAATGTCCTTACCTTTAATCAGAGTATACATATACCTGGAAGACACACATCCACAGACACATGCATATCCAAAACACATGTGTAGGTATATGCAAAGCACAAACAAGGTGGCCTTGGAGAGGACGACGTTGGCAGGTAGAGGGACCAGGAAAGAATTCAGGTAGGAGGGTCTTGGGCTGAGTTTTAAAGGAAGAGGGAGAAACTTCCAGACATGGAGGACAGTCAGTAGAAAAGTGGAGAAAAGGAGAGTCAAAGAGGAGAAGCAGCAAGTGGGCTAGATCCCAGAATAAGGGAAATATATAGAGAGATATGAACTTTAAGAACTTTTTAAATGATACCTAATAGAGGAGTTTGCATTTGATCCTAGAGATGATAGAGAGCCATTGCATTTTCTGGAGGCAGGGAGGGAAGGACCTGACATGGCCAACATCTGTGAAAAATGGTTTGGAATGGAGAGAGGCAAGGAAACCAATTAGGAAGATAAGAAAAGAAGGAAAGGAGGGAGAGGGAGGGAGAGAGGAAGGAAAAGAAGGAGAGAGGGAAAAGAAAGGGAGGAGGGGAGAGAAAGAGGAATGAGAGGGGAAAGAGGGAGAAAGGAAGGGAGGCAGGGAGAAAGGAAAAGAAGGCAAGAAGAAAGAGGAAGGAGGAAAAAAGGGAGGAAGGAAAAGGAGGGAGGAAAGAAAAAAAGAGGAAGGGAGAGAAGAGGAAGGGAGGGAGGGAGGGAGAGAGGGAGGGTGACTAGATACTGTGTTAAATACTTTACAATTGTTTCATTTGATCTTCACAACAACTCTGTGAAGTAGGTGTTATTATTATCCTCATTCTACATTAGAGGAAGACACTGTTTCAAACCAGTTAGATTGAAAAGATAGTGGAGATTTCCATTGTAATAGGAAATTCAGAAGAAATGTGAGTTTGGAGAAAACACAATGAATTCTGTTTCAAACATGATGCTTATGGAACATTTGGGTCAAAGCATCCAGTAGACAGTAGATAGTGCAGGACAGGAACTCAGGAAGAAATTGGGGTTCGAGCTTCCCCCAGTTGCCGAAACAATCTTCCTCAAGCCTAGATCTGACCCCCTCCCTGCCCTCCTCTAAACTGCCACATGGTTCCCTGGCACTTAAGGGACAGGATAAAATGCTTACCTGGCACCGAATGATCTCTATAATCTCATGTCAAGCTTACCTTTCCAGCTTATTCTCACTCTCCTCCCTATTCTGCACGCTCCATTGCATTGCAATATAACTAAAAGAGTGCAGGATCAAGAACAATTTGGGTCCCAGTTTTGCTTTATCATGCTAAATCCTGATTCTAGGATTTCAGAGTGGGTGTTCAGAGAAATCCTTTTGTAGAAGATGCCACATTCTGCCTTATATACCACTTTTCTATAAATAAGTCACATCCCTCCCTCATAATTTTTTTCAATGCTTTGCTCATATTTTAATTTTTCGATCAATTTTGATCCTTTTTCTTCTGACTTGTCTTTCTTATCCTTTTCCTCATTTTTGAAAAAAAATTATTCATGTATTTATTTTCTTTTATTATACATTGCTTTATGAATCATGTTGGGAAAGAAAAATCAGAACAAAAGGGAAAACCACCTCATAATTTCTTGATTGAAAACTCCAGAAGACAAGGGACTGGGGCTTTATTTTTCATTTTTAGACTACCCCCATGCCCTGTACACAGTAGACACTTAATAAGTGGTTGTTCAATTAAACAAATGTTTACCCAAGAATTTAGAGCAACTCTTGTCTTCATGGAAATCTGCATTTGTTGTGTATTTATTCTGTACACTAGTCATTTGGGCAGATGTCACGAAACAAGTGTCATGTGAGGCAGAATGACTAGGTGACAAGAGACCTGGCACTGCAGTCTGGAGTCCCTATATATTTATTGGCTGTGTAACTCTGGGAAAGTCGCTTAACCCTATTTGCCTCCATTTCCTCATTTGAAAAAATGAGCTGGAGAAGAAAATGGCAAACCACTCTAGTGTCTTTGCCAAGAAACCCCAAATGGGGTCAGAAAGGGTTAGACATGACTGAATAACAGCATATACTCTATAATGAGCCTCAGAACCAGGAAGACACAGATTCAAATTCTGCCTTTAACATGTACTGGATATTGTAACTCTGACTAAATCACTTAACTTCTCAGATTTCTAGACCACTTTTAAGATTATAAATAAAATCACAGGGGATTCCAAAATTTCAGAAAAAGTACTGGGCTAAGACACATAGAAAATGTCTTCATCCAGAACTACATTTAATATAAATGAAATCACAGATTTCATCCCCATGTTCCTTTAAATGGCCATAGCAAGGATAGTAGCTTTAAGCTTTGCTAAGAACAATGCATGCATTAATTTTCACATCTAAGATATGACACTCAGGACAACTCTATAAGGCAGGTGCTGTTATCATCCTCATTTAACAGATGAGCAAAGTGAGGATCAGAGAGGTGAAATGGAAGTTTTCCTGACTCCATATTCACTGATCTTTCTAACATAAGGCAAACAGGCTGACAATATGACAGAGGGAAAGCATGCTAAGTACTCTCAGGGGACCAGCAAATGAGCTGGAGGTAAAGGTGTCTGACCTCTGGGGCCTTATCCCTATCTCCCTACTTACTGCCTCCCTTTGAGGAGGAAGCCTGGCCTAAATTCAAGCCTATGGATTAAGTGGCCCCTGATATCTATGATGCTATAACTGAGAACTTCTGATTTCCAAAGTCCTTTTAAAATTCTACAGCCTCTGAATCCCTGATACCTTGCCAAAAGTCAAGTCAAAAAGCATTTATTATACACTTATTATATTAATATTACATTTAAATATGCACTATATTATTACTTATTATTATGTTATGTTATATATTATTATGACATTTTATTATATGTTATACTTGGGAATATAAATACAAACATAAAGGCAGTGTCTGCCCTCAAGAAGCTAATATTCTAATGGAAAAAAATATAATACCTAAAAAGAAACTGAAAAAGGGGTGGAAAAAAATAAAAGTATCTAGTGCAGGGGTATTATAGAAGAAGCCCCGAGGGATCCAGAGTGCAGTTTAGAGAGGAATAAGATATGGCCCAATCACTAAGAGAAGCAAGGTGCTACTGTGCAGAATTGAGGCCTGAGGGATGGCGGGAAGAGAGGGGAACCAAAAGAAGTAGCTGCTCCCCAGATTTCCCCAGGGATCTGCCCTAGATGGAGCAGTCAAGTCTGGGTTTTCCTTCACCTCTACAGGAGACTTTCTATGTAACTCAAAGCCCCCACCTTTAAAAAAAAAATCCTTGTTTTAGAATGAATTCCAATGAGGAGGTGAGGAGCTGAGGAAGCCATTGTGGCCAAGATACAGAAGCCATTCTGGAAATATTGGGAATTTCCCCCCAAACTCCCCACTCGGCCCACGGGTTCTGAAAAAGCTAAATTTACCAGCAATCCTAGGTTTGGGAACTTACAGGCCAAATGAATTTATCCCTAGAATCTGTGGCTCTACATGGATATATGGTGATCTGGGAAACAGAACTATGGTTCAGTTAACTAGTTTCTTAATAATGATTGTTTGTTGTTGTTGTTTGGGCTGGGGGGTAATTTGCTTTTGTTATTGTGGAATTTGTTCAACAGGTAAAAGGAGGCCGTGACCTAAATGGGCCTTTAGAAGATGAAACTCAATCCCACAAGCTCTTTCCCACAGCTTTGTGGAGCTGCCACTTAGGGGAGAAAAGGTGCCTTGTCTGCCAGGCCTGGAAAGCAGGGGAAGGACCAGGGGCCTCCCCACCAAACATGGCTCAACCCAAATCTGATAGCCTGACAGTACCCCAAGCCAAGGCACCTCAGGGCAAGGTACCCCAGAGCCAAGCACTCCAAGCTCAGGTACCCCAGGGCCAGACTCTTCAAGGCAAGGTACCCCAGAGTCAAGCACCCCAAGCCCAGACACCCCAGAGTCAGGCTCCTCGGGGTCAAGCACTCCAAGCTCAAGTACCCCAAGGTCAGGCTCTTCAGAGCCAGGTACCTCAGAGCCAAAAACCCCAGGGTCAGCCTCCTCAGGGCCAAGCACCCCAAGCCCAGGCACCTCAGGGCCAACCATCCCAAGCCCAGGCACTTCAGGACAAACCACCTCAAGGCCAGGCTCCCAACAGCAAACTCAAGGAGCAGGCAAAACCCCCATGTCCCACCAGCCAGAAGGCCCTGGTGACAGGAGGTGGTGGCTACTTTGGGTTCAGTTTGGGCTCCAGTCTTGTCCGGAAAGGAGTCTCAGTGGTTTTACTCGACATCCAGCATCCTAAATGGGAGCTACCCAAAGGAGCTGCATTCATCCAGGTATGGTTGGGATTACCTTTGCAGAAGAGACAAGTCCACCCAGACAGACAATTAATTACACTTCTGCTGAGGGGAAAGGGATGTTTTTGTTTTATTTTGTGTGCTTGGGGAAAGAAGTTGGTCACATGGGGAATTTTTATCCATGGAATTAAGCCAAAGTGGGGGAAGAGAGTTGGGGTCCAGTATAAAGGCAAGGGAAATTGGGTGATAACTGAGCCATTCATAAACCCACCCTAAAGATCAAGATTCCTCATGACAGTCACAGATTTGAAAAAGCATTCTTGCCCAGCCCTGCCTAGTAAAACAATGTTTCTTGATTGTCTATCTCAGGGCAAAAACCTGAACTGAGGGAGAAACTGGGGTCCCGGTCAAGGACTCTCTGTGTTTCAGCCCACCTCACCCCCATCTTCTCCTACTCTGTTTTCCAGGCTGACATCCGGGATGGGGAGGCCCTATATCAAGCTTGTGAAAGAGTTGACTGTGTTTTCCATGTGGCTTCCTATGGAATGTCAGGTGCTGAAAAGGTGTGATCAAACCCCACCCTTCCTCCCTACCCCCAGGACCTGAGCCCTGGTCCATGGTGGTCAGGGAGATGATGGCTACATGATTAACAAGAGGTGATGAGGGAGCTGCTGCTCTCTTTGTAATTGTTTTGTTTTGTTGGGGGCAGGAGGGAGAGAGAAAGGGGCAGAAATTAAAGGGAAAAAATTAACTTCTGTGAAGTATCTGCTTTCTAAGGATGAAAGAATTCATTTAACAAAAACTGAATAATCCAGGTTCTCCACCCCAAATCCCAATGGAAAAAGTGCCTACTGTGTTTGAGGCACTGTGGTAAGCACCAAGGATGCAGACAGGAATGAAACAAGAACTTCACAGGATTTCAATCTACTAATTTGTCTCCCATTCCCCATAGGTGCTTTCTCCTTCTAGTTCTTCCCTTTGTCTCTGTCTCTGTCTCTCTCTGTGTGTCTCTCTTTCTCTCTCTGTCTCTTTCTCTGTCTGTCTGTCTTTCTATCTCTGCCTCTCTCTTTTTCTGTTTCTCTCTCTTGTCTCTTGTCCATCTCTGTCTCTCTCTTTTTCTCTGTCTGTCTTTCTCTGTCTCTGTCTTTCTTTCTCTGTCTCTGTTTCTGTCTCTCTCTGTCTCTGTCTCTCTTTTTCTGTCTCTTTCTCTATTTCTGTCTCTGTCTCTCTTTTTCTCTCTCTCTTTCTCTCTCTGTGTCTCTGTCTGTCTGACTCTTTCTCTCTCTTTCTTCCCTCTCTTTCCCTTCCGTCTTCTTTCTCTCATTTTCCCTTCTTTGTTGTTCTTCTTTTTGACCCACACACATGTGGATCACAAACAGATGGAAACAGAAACAGGATAGAGGGGAAAATGTCAATCAAACTATCCAGAGCTTCTAGATAGGATCCAGAAGCCAAGATTTCAGTCCTCCTTGGCTTAGTGTGTCTTGGAGTGACTTAGAGGTGTCATGGGTCATGGGCTTTCTCAAGGAGACTAACTTGCAGTGCTGAAGACTATTTTGAAGGAATGCTAACCCCACACCCACCAAGTGAGTTTCTCCCTGTCTTTTCTCCCTGTCTCACCTCTTTCAGCAAACTAACTGGGGTGAAGGAAAAGTCCTGAGACTCAATCTGAGAAGAAGCTATGGTTGAGAATCAAGGAAAGAGGAAAAGAGTCCCACGTCTCCAGTGTTTAATTTGTCCCCCTCTTACCTACAAGGGATGGATCAGGGGACTTTTGTTTGTTTTCCCAGTTTTCCTAAGAATGAGGCTTAGAACTGGGGGGAAGAGGAAGGGGCAATGGGAAGGGGGGAGACGTGTGAGAATCCCTGATTCTGCCTATGGGAGCAGAGAGTGACCACAAAGCAGAACTGAAAGGGTTAATAGTTGCCAGCCATGGACCACAGAATTCTCCTTTTTTTTTATCTTCTTAAAACCAAAAATATAGTAACGATGGTTGGTGTAGGAAACAACACCATTGTTTTAGGATCACACATTTAGAATTAGAAGACATCTTAAAGACCATCAGGTCTGTCCCTCTCAGATAAAGAGACTGAGAAACAGAAAGGCCTAGAATAATACAACTAGTAAATGTGGTGGGATTTGAACTCTGATCTTTCAGAAACTGCCAGTACCCCATCCACTACACCAGTGTTGTCAGACTTAAATAGAACTAGATCCCCGCAATACTGGTGAGTTCGAAAACCACAAACTAAGATCATCTATGTTGTATTACATTTGTATTGATTTTGTTAAATATTTCCCAACTGGGGCAGCTAGGTAGCTCAGTGGATAGAGCACCAGCCCTGAAGTCAGGAGGACCTGAGTTCAAATCTGGTCTCAGACACTTAACATTCCCTAGCTGTGTGACCCTGGGCAAGTCACTTAACCCCACTTGCCACACACATATATAAAATATATATATATTTTTCCAACTACATTTTCATCTGGTTCAGGCCCTACCCAGGGTAGCCTATGGATTGAGTTTATTGCTTCTCAATAGGACTAAGATTTAAATCCCATCCGTGTGACAACCGGACAAATTTCTGAACCTCCCAGGTTTCAGTTTCCTCATCTGTAAAACTGGGAGGAAGGAGGGACCTAGACTCCATATCTTCTGAATCTATAATCCTCTGTTCCCATGGCCTTCCCCCTCCAAGGGCTGTGTATATTCCCAACCCTATCAGCACACACACACACACACACACACACACACACACACACACACACGTGCCCTGACCTTACAGTCTGAATCAGCTACCTCAGCATCAGCATGTATGGGGGAGACTCAGCAACTTTCATCCCATCTTCTTCTTGTAGCTGCACAAAGAACAGATTGAATCTGTAAACATTGGCGGAACTAAAATAGTGATTGACGGTAGGAGCTCAGCTGCCCACTCCCTGGTGCCGTGGCCTGAATCTGCAATTCTGCTGTGCTGTGTCCTGATCTTTCCTGTTCTCTCCTCTTTTCTCTTTTGGAGAAACTATGTGCTGACCGCAGACCCCAAGGGAGCATCTGGGGAAGCTGGCCTGGGAATCCTGCAGGCAAAATTCCCACTGATGTGGGAAGTCTCCAGAAAGTGGGGGTCGGAGAGCCCCTATTCCTTTGTCTGGGGGCAGCCTGCTTTGGAACATTTCCCTCTCTTTCTCTCTGTGAGTTCTGCCATCCTGAGGTCATGCTGAGAGTGTGGTTGCCATGTCCATAGCCTTAAATGCAGAGGTGGTAGAAAGGGGGGGAGTAGAGATGGGGAAGAAGAGAAAAGAGGATTCTGGGATATTTATTCAGGCTCAGATTAAAACCAGTTTTAAGTGTTTCTAGTCCCAAAAGTAGAGGCTGAATGCCAGGAATGGGAGGAATAGAAACTACAAAGGATCCTCCTCAATATTCTGGCCTGGGAGCCTCTGGGCTTCATTTTTTGACCTCTGGAGTCTCTCAGTAGTTAGATACCTTGACTAGGAATCAAGAAGACCCAAGTTCAAATTCTGCCCCTTCTTCAAGTAACTCTTCAAGTCATTTAATCTTTTTTCAGCCTCATTTCCTTATCTGCAAAATGGGTATAATAATAGCAAAGTTGTCAAATGCAATACTATTTACAGGCCATTTTGTGAACTGAAAGCACCAAATAAATGTTCTGTGTTATAATTATTCCTGAAAAGCCTCTGTCTTTAAGGCTATCTGGCAAGAGTTCTCCAAACTATCCTCTGTATACAGTAGCTTTTACTGCTATACATACGTACTCAGCCATGAAATAGTTTGAAGCCACCAGGTACCCAATTCTTGTCTTAGTAAGGGCAAAGTGTGCCTTTGGGTGCATCTTGCCACATGAGACCCTTGCTCAGAGGACCCCAGTTTTATTAGTGCTCCCACCATCTTCCTGTGTCTAAGAACAATGATGAGCTGAGTTCAGAAGAGAAGGTGTTAATAGTCTCTTCTTAAGGGAATGTTTCTGACTGTTACAGGCAATTCCTTACCCACACACATGTCTTCTGTGTATGTGTGTGTGTGTGTACATTTGTCTTTGTTTATATATTTACACTTTTGTTTTGCTTGTTTGTGTGGATAGTTTGCATCAAACGGCAAATTCCAAGGCTTGTTTACACCAGCACTGTCAATGTTGCATTTGGGGGACAGCCCATTGAGCAAGGCGATGAAGACTCTGTGCCATATTTCCCACTTGAAAAGGTATCAGATTTCTTGGGATTAGAGGACTAAGTTGGGGAAGGGGTAAACAGACTGTCCTATTTGAAATGATGCAAATTTCGTTCCTTTGCCTCCTCTCTCATCCATCTCACCATGTTTGAAGCTGAATAATTAGGCCAGCTAGGTGGCAAAGTAGATAGAACCCCAGGCTTAGAGTCAGTAAGATGGGTTCAAATCCAGCCCCAGATACTTATTAGCTGTGTGACCCTGGGCAAGTCATATAACCCTGTTTGCTACAGTTTCCTCATTTGTAAAATGAGTTGGAGAAGAAAATAGCAACTATTCGGGGAAAGAAAGAAAGAAAGCAAGAGAGAAAAAGAAAGAAAGGAAGGAAGAAAGGAAAGAAGGAAGGAAGGAAGGAAGGAAGGAAGGAAGGAAGGAAGGAAGGAA